>JAAGKR010002845.1:0-18286 GCA_011419295.1 Clarias macrocephalus
TTTCAATCAGTTTTCATCCTCTGTGTAACAGCTAGAATCAATGTTCCAGTTTAATTAACTAACACCATAAGTAATATTACAATTAGAACTGTACAGGCCTGTCTTAGTTCAGAGAGTAACATATATTTTGGATTTTAGCATTAGCATGTGTGTGTGTGTGTGTGTGTGTGTGTGTGTGTGTGTGTGTGTGTGTGTGTGTGTGTGTGAGAGAAGTTTACCTTCTGCTGACAAAAATAATATCAATAAATTTTACGCAAAAGAAAGCGAGAGAGCCAGAGAGAGAAAGAGGGAACAGGACACAGCGGGAGTTGCTTTTAATCAGCTTGTCAGAGTCTCCACATGACTGCTTGGTTTTTACCTGGTATTATGACTACAGTGGGGATCCGCTTCCTTGCTAAGCCATGGGTGTGAGACAGATGTTATAGAGGTCTGTACCTTTCCTGTTGACTTTACTCCCTTACATACGAGGTAGTAAACCAACACCCAGACTGCCATCAGACACAAAGTCATCTCCCAGTTGATCTGTCCTGGACTGTCCAGGCCATCGGAGATCTGTAACACCTTATTCCTGCAAATGAGGGACAGACAACACTGGCTGAAACTATACATCATACGTTCTAACTAAAAAGTTACATCATCTCCAATCCTGTTCTTTGGAAAATATGATATAAATCTGTTCCGTAACACTAATTTTAAACAGACAGTCTCCTCTGTGACTTAATGATGTATCTTTACGATCTTTAAGTTGTACTGTAGCTTTCACTTGGAAAGGTACATAATCGGACCCCAGCACTTTAAAGGTACTCCATACACCTTTCTAGATAAAAGATTAGATAAAAAAGATTTAAAGATTAGAACCTGATTAGCACACTATATATATATAAAAGACAAAACATGCTTCATCAAGGAACTGCATCTTTTTGGTGGGTGGCTTGAATTCAATATAAATCTGTATGAATATACTGTACAAATACAAAATGTATTGTAGACTTTTAACAACTGAGAATTTTTTTTACAAAAAGGCTGCACAGAAATGTAGATTTAAGATATACACCCAGTAACAACAAAGGGAAAAAGTGTGTTCACCAAGAAGAAAAATGTGCCAGATTTAAAGTACTGTAACTTAAAGATACTGTACATTCATTTGATTTTATATACTGTAATATGGTCATGGAATTTATACTTACTATCCCGGCATAAACAAACAGAGGCAGTTGTTTTTCTTTATATTCATTTAATTTTATATAACACAATCATGGAATTTACACTGTTAATTTGTTTTTCTTTAAACCGGCTTGCTTCATTCAAAAGACACAGAAGTATTCGCTCTCACTATTTAAGGGGTGTTAAACTGGATCCAGAAAGGGCCGTGTGGGTGCAGACTTTCATTCCAACCAAACAGAAGCTACACCTGATAGTCTAAGCCTCATAATCTAGGATAGAGAGCCAAGAATGACTAATTAAACAGGAGTGGCGTCTCTTTAGTTGCAAAGAAATCCTGCACCCACGTGGCCCTTTCTCGATCCAGTTTTACACCCTGCACTATTTATTTATTCTGTTTGAGGAACGTTTTCACACATTTCCCAGGAATCTTGATCGATTTTGGAAACTTGTCTTCAGCTCAGCCACCTGTCTTTTATATTTAAGATTGCAAACACTTGCACCTTTAAAAAGAGCTGTTACTTTGTGCTAACGCGCATAGAGACAAACTCTGTGTCTGGAAAAGGCTGTGTCCCGTTAACACCACTGTAAAAATTTTAGTTAAATAAACGAGTCGCTCTGTCTGCTATGCTGTGCTCCAAAAAGCTTAGTGGGAGAGGGGGAGAGAGTTAATTACATGTTACTACCAGATCCACAAGCAAGAGAGAAAGAGAGTGGAATTAGCTTCATTTATATTAAGAAAAATCCCTTACAACCACAAAACCTGGCTCTTGCTCTCTGTAGAGGTTTTACATGTGTAGTAAATTGGGTTTATTATTTAATTGCTCTGCTATTCACTGGAAGTAATGCAAACATCTTTTGCATTACTACAACTTGGCAATTTTTTTTTCTTAGAAAAACATTCTTTTTTTAGAGGTCTACATAGAACATTGATGGATTTTCTTAGATGGACAAACCTATGGTAGCACCCTAAAGGGGACATTCATATATTGAAAGAGGGACAAAACAAAAAAAACTTGAGCACTCTCTTACATGTACTTATATTATTAGTTAAGCCAGTCAATTTCCTGTACACCCAAGACCATGATCCAGTGTGCAAGGAGTTGAGTAGGTCTCACAGAACATTTATACATAGTGCTATCTCCTTATATTTATACATACCAACAGATAAGAATAAACTTACTCCCAGAACTCCGTGATAGGAGATGTGGAATTCTTGAACTCCTTGCAGGTGTGGTTCATCGAGGTGTAGTTCAAGGGGAGGGTGCTGCAGTTGTCATGGCGGAAGGTCTCGATGCAGTTCTCCGTGTTCCAGTAGTTTGTGCAGATGGACCAAGGCAGTGTAGTGCTGAAGGATTCGAGGAAGTAATAGAAACTCCATGCCAGGACCATGATGTAGTATGTGTTACAGAAGAACACTATAACCATGGAAGAATAGCCGATTCCTGAGACACACAGTACAAAAAAGCGTAACAGAGAGAGGTTTCATTAACAGGTACTGACAGACTGTGTGTGCATTTACAATATGGCCACATTGACTATTGTGACAGCTGAACTGACACTCATTTTAGTATTTGATGAAGTTAATAATATGACTGGATAATCTAGCAAAAAAATATTACATGGTCTTTGTCTTTATCCTAATAAAGGAGGAACAGCCTATTGTAGCTTCTACACAAATTTTAGCACAAATTAAGGATTTGCAGCCTGTACTGGAATTTACACTGTGGTGGTTTTAAACTATTGTTTAAACATTGTATCATTACCTGAATACAGGAGAATATTAAAACACCTCTTGATTTAACTAAACTGTTTTAAAATAAGACCGGTAATAATTTCAGGAGATGACCACTAGCTCTGAGTTCATACCTCGAAAGAGTGGAGCGATGTTCCACACAGCGATGCCTCCAGCCTTCATAAGCTGACCCAGAGCAGTTTCCAGGAGGAAGAGAGGAATTCCACAGAGGAATATAAAAAAAACGTAGGGAATGAGAAAAGCTCCTGTGCAGGAAACAATGAGAAAAGAGAGAAACAAACAAGAATGATTGGAATAAGTTCACTTTGATAGACTCATTATGATAAAACACATTATGAACAACAGCATAAATGAATGCTGAATTCTTCTGGTCAGAAGGTGTTGATACATTTTCTATTGCAGTTGCTCAGACAATAGTTCCAGCTACAATGTTTATATCAATACACTCACGCATACATGATTGAAAAGAAATTTAACACTTTAGTCTGTTATTGGAAAATTATAACCTTCAGAGTGATAGCAATGTCAGACCACATTGTACAGTACCACCCGGGTCCAGATAATTTTCCAGTAACACCGTGCACCCAAATGATTTAATGCTTAAAAGGCAATAGTTTTACAACCTCTTTAACAATTTAACGCATGTCTCAGAGCTCCCAATACAATATGTGTAACTGCAATACACAATACATATAATTCTGATTTAATGGATGGTGTGGGATTGTGAATGACAAAACATAATCGCGCATGCTTCTCTTTTCCTGATCAAAAGACCGTTCTCAAGGACATGGTTTCCTTTCAGCACTGTGCGTTTTCAGAGTTTTCAGGTCAGACCAGTGACGCATCACAACCAGGTGAAGAGGCAGCAGCGAAAACCTCCTCCAGTCGAGAGACCTGAGAGTGACCGCTGAATTCAGACTGATACACAAATGATAAGCTGTGTATTTATTGTGAGTAAATGAAGAGTCACTTTATCTTTGACTTTAACTAAATGTCTGTACTCTTTTATTTTATATACATGTATTATCATTTTTTTCATATACTACTCTTTTTTAAAATCTTTTTTTACACTAATTACTCCTGTGAGTGACTTCGTGTCACTTATTTCTAAGCTTTTTCTTTTTCAAAACACCTTTGAGCCTTGAATATTTAGGGGGGATTCGCTAATAAACTCTTGTCCTATTGCTGGGCGCCATGTCTTCTGTTTTTCACTGAGTATTTTACAGCGTGTGGAACAGCGAAACATAGCGGTGAAATATGGTATTGCACTTTTACCGTCATGTCCGAATGGGAGCCAGGCTGAGTTGGCTTTCCTTTCTTAAAAAAAATAATAATAATAATAAATCGAAGGATTATACAGTTAGTTAAGACTATCTTCATAGCAGTGTCAAACTGTGGTTTGTCAGAAATATGTCAAAGTAAATCCAAGGTGAAGCTGAATTCCTTTGAGTGCAAAGTAATTATCAAAATAATTCAATAATTCATGTAAATATAACTACAATAATATTAAATGTATTATTGCTACTAAATAAGACCATTAGATCTTTAAAAATCATTTAGTTATTTATTTATTTTATATAATTATAATTATTTTACATATAATTACAAGATCGAACTACATAAAAATAAAGTGAGTAATTACATAATAAATACTAACATTTATCAAGATCTGTAAATGTACAATTTTTTAAAGTTTTTTTTTATATTATTCTATTTTTTTTTTTTTGTAATTATTTTAAATGCAAACATTGCAGATCAAATTAGTTCATGGTCCTCCCTGTGCCCCCATCCACCCCCCCCCCCCCCCTAGAATCGCCCATGTACAGAAAACAGATCATATTATGTTTTTTTTTAATAGTAAATGAACAGCTCTCTTTTCTCCAAATGAATATTTCATAAATCAGCCTTTCCTGAATTACATAAATTGTATGTAATTAATTTGTATGTCTGTATGTATGTCTTCAGCAGCCTGTGAGAGTTCCTTCTCCACATAGTCACGGGTTCTAACTGACTCATTTGCATACGGACGCTGATTGGATGTTCACAATAGAGGCGGGCTCAGGGGAGGCGTGTGCGTGCGCGCTGCAGCCTGTGAATGAACACACACAGCGGAGGGACAGAGACATGAGGGAAATCTAATACCGTATTGTGTAGTGACCCCTTTTCGGCGGATTTTTCCGCTACCGCAGATCATTTTATCAACTTTTAATATATTCATTTAGTGAGTATATTAACATGTGCTTTCTCAACATTTCAAAATTTTGATTTGAGGGGGCAAAAGAAAATCATTGCCCGTGAACAGCATATAACAGTCAATAAACAGATTCATACAATGAAAGATTAAGATAAATGATTCAAATTTATATTTAACTTAATTTTTAAGTCACATTTTTAGTGTCATCTGTCATTTTACATATCCTATATATTTACTGTAGATTACTGGTCAATTAATATGTTGATGTTATTGCACTATTTATCATTACAAATAAAAGCTAAAATATGTCAAATAAAATATGTTTGGTGTGTCTAAATATGAAAAATAGTAACTTTACACTTGTTTTTTTTATGAGTAACATGTGAATTATATTTCTTTCTGTTAATGTAATCAATATTAGTCATTGTTTAACAAAACAGGTAAAATCTGTAAAACAATGCTAACTAAAAAGATTTAAAGTGCATGTTAATAATAATAATAATAATAATAATAATAATAATAATAATAATGCTTGTTTTACAGTTTTTACAATAAAAATATCTTTTACTCGAGCTTTTACGAGTTTTAACGAGTTTTTTTTTTTTTTTTTACTTTTTTTTTTTATTAAAGTGTGTGACAGAGCAGGGGAAAAGACTAAAATGTATGTATGAGCATTGCCCTGACAGGATAGTGACATAGGCAAGGATCACTGCTGGGATGGCATTAATACAATGTAACCTATTTATTATTATTATTAATTAATGAATTAATTAATTACCTCCACCATTTTTGTAGCAGAGATAAGGGAAACGCCACACATTCCCCAGACCGATGGTGAAGCTCACGCAGGACATGATAAAGTCCATCTGATGGGTCCATGTCGCTCTCTCCGAGCTCATCTCGCACAGACAGTCCTAACCAGACAGGATAAAAAAATTAATCTGTCAATACCTCAGGGACTGCAAATAATTCCAAATCTCAAGGATAAATAGTTTGGAAAAACACAAGAACAGCCAAACATGCCTACTGGAGACAATATTATAAAACAATAAGGAAAGAAAGACGTCTTGCAAATATTGGAGAATTTTAAGGAATATTAACTGTATAAAAAAGTGCTAAAACATAACAACCAGATAGCAATTAGCAACAAGCAGAAACCAGAGATCTTATCCAAGACATTTGTCAAAGTGCATATATATGTATATATTTGACAATAACTAGTTCAAAAAGACTGGTGTTCATATAGTTGGTTAAAATAAAAATAAATAAATAAATAAATAAAAAAGATTCACCAAAAAGTTGTAAGCTACTCTGAATTCTCTAATTCTTGATGTACTCATAAACCTAATCCAGTATAATAAATAGTTTTAGAGGTTCCTAGTGCTGCAGCCTTTTTTTAAAAATATTTTTTTTACAAACCTGATTTTGTTTAACTCTCCATCAGAGTGGTGAGTTTCATTTCTGATTCTGAAATCTTCATTATAAGCTGACATGTATATTCAGAATGTTTTCTTGAAAATAATTAAATTTACTAAATCATTTACTGAAAAAAATGAAGGAAAAAAAAAACCTGATAATGACTTACCCAAAACGTTGAAGTGAAACCGTGACTTGTGATTCAATTGGTCATGAACCTGTAATGTGCTGTGTGACTGATTAAAACTGAAGGACCTGAATTTTGTACCCAAGAATTTTGTCCTTGAATGATTTTTTTCCAATATGAATAATTTCACATGTTCTGGGAATTTGACAGATACATTGTTGTGCTACAATCCAGTAACAACCAGATAACATTTAGCAACATGGAGAAAGAACTTATTGTCCTATCCTAAATGATAAGGGCAGAACATTCCAGTAGGTGGCGGCATTGCACCTACGAACAAATATATAATATTTTATATAATAATAATAATAGAACAGAAACTTTTTTGTTTATTAACTGCAAAAGGCAGAGGTTTAACATTTTTGCAGAACAAAGAGTGTAAATTGTGTAGATGTCCATCTGGGGGATGAACCAGGTAGTGTTACAGTAGCTCAAGGGAGAGAGAGAGAGAGAGAGAGAGAGAGAGAGAGAGAGAGAGAGAGAGACGACTGATATCAGATTGAGGAGAAAGAGTGTTTACACATTTTATATGAAAAAAAAAAGTGTACAGCCGTGGCCAAAGCTTTTAAAATGAGACAAATATAAATTTTAAAATTAAAATTTGCTGTTTCAGTGTTTTTAGATCTATTTGTCAGATGTTACTATGGTATACTGAAGTATAACTGCAAGCAATTCATAAGTGTCAAAGGCTTTTATTGACGCTTTACATAAACTTAATGTAATTGTCAATAAAAAAAACCTTTCACACGTATCAAATGCTTGCAGTTAATCCAAAAGAATGACAATTGTCCAATATGTATCAGTTTATGAATTCCTAAAATTTGACAGATAAATTGTTGCAAAGTTGCTGATCAGATGCATCTCTGCATCATTCAGAAATGTAATTTTACAGGAATTCAGTGTAGTACACACTCATATTTATCCTGTGTGTTCAGTCATTAATTCGTTGACTATACAGCTTTATCCTGTGTACAGGGTCATGGTGTACAGCCTATCCCAGAAGATGTAGGGCATGAGGTCAGAAAGGGCATCCGGCATAAAGTCTGTACCAAGTTGATGTGCAGATCGGATGGTCCGCGGTGACGACCACTCAGTGACAGCATCCAAAAAGCCAGCATCAAATCCTACAAACCCTCAGCATCATTAATGTCCACAACTGGACAATACATACAAAAACACAGCTACATCCATGAAAGATGTTTGAGGACAGCTATTCAAAATGATCGTAGGTAGGTAGGTAGGTAGGTAGGTAGGTAGGTAGGTAGGTAGGTAGGTCGGTCGGTCGGTCTGTCTATCTTTCATACAGCAGGATCATGGGGGACTGGAGCCTATCCCAGGAGACTTACAGCATGAGATGGGGTGCCAATCCATCACAGGGCACACACTACAGCCAATTTGGGAATACCAGGAAGTCTAATCTGCATGTCTTTGGACCATGGGAGGAAACCTGAGTACCCAGAGGAAATCATCCATGCACCGGAAGAACATGCAAACCCGTGTTACATTTTATGATTCCAAGGAGAAACAGTTTTTATGCCAAACCATTATCCATTATATCCATTAAAACTAGCAGAATCCAGCTGACCATATCTGGTTAGGAGTTATGCGAAAGTTTGTACATCATCCACTTGTTCATATTGCATTACAGCCCAGATGTTTCCAATCCAGAAACCACACTATATCTAGTAGAGAAAAGTTCAATGTTGTCACTTTGTTTAAAAGGTTTGTCAGTCTGATAGAAGACCTAGTACATGAAGGCACAGTATGTACACACTGAAGTGCGGAGAGCCAGTGACCTTGTAACTGGCAAAAATTTTATCTTTTTCTTGACCATGACTAAAAGTAGCTCTGAAAGTAGTTCCTGCTGAAAAGCAAGTCACAGCTTAAGTATTAAAACATATACTGTACTATCTACTATGGTATTGTTTTTACAGTGAAACCTTAGGCAGGGATTTGAATTGTGCGAGCTTTACATAAATAAATTGAAATTTTTTCTAATTAGAGTTTTGCATGTTTGGAAGAAGTCTCTAGTATCAGCACTGTGTGTGTTTTCTGACATGAGAAATTCTCCAGGACAGAAGAGTTTGTGGTTTCTTTGTTACTAGCTGCACTTTTTCCCAGCTCGCGATTTTAAGGGGAGAGAGAGAACAAAGGAGGCTTAACAAACAATGGTTTATGTTATATTATAATGTAAATGATAGGGTTAACCCATTTGTTTTATATACATCTAATTATAAAAAGAAAGAATGATGTACTCTTTACTAAATTCAATTCACAAATTGCTATGGTGTAATAAAAATAATAATAAAAAAAACTACCTGTTATGGCAAAATAACCAACTTTATGGGGTTTATGGGCCATATGATGCCACCACTGCTTATTTTCCTATAACCTGATATGGTTTATTTCTTTAATTAACATGTGGGTACTAGTTTAATACTAGTTCACATGTAAAATGTTGGAAAGGAACCGACCGCACACTGAAATGCTTACGTTTGTTTAGCTGCTGGTTTTTGGGATTACAGCACACCTGATGTTGTATTACAGAGAGCCTTTAATGCCACCATGTTCATCAGTTCATCTGTTCATGAACTGATGGGGCAGTTGGACCTCTCTGTACAGTCTTCTCCAGGACTCAAACGGTGGTGGCCAAGGCAAGTTTGAAAATGATTCCTCATGCAACAAGGACCATTTTTTACTATTTGAATCCGGGAATATGCCGGGGTGGGGGGTGCTGGGGAGTGGCAATCATAACACTGCCTCCAGAGTCTTGTACAGTGGCCACTATGCATGATGGGTGCATCGACCCATGTGTTTCCCTTCTTACCCTAATGCACCAATAATTTTGGAATAATATCAATCTGGATTCAGCAGACCACATGACCTTTTTCCATTGCTCTAAAGTCCCATCTTTATTCTTTCTACCAAACTGAAGACGTTTTTTTTTTTTTTCTGATGAGCTTTGCTAACAGGTTTTTCTCATTGCCACAGAGCTGTTTAGTCCAAATCTTGTTAGTTCTCATTACATCTTGTGTGTGGAATTTTTTTATTATGCAACATTTATCTCTGATTTTATGTGTTTTTTCCCCCTGCACATTTCTTTCACACTGTGCTTTCCTCCTTAGCTTGATGCAGGCCAATAATACATTCCTTCTCAAACACAGGAACATCTTTTTCACAATCAAATCACAGGGTACATCATATAACATGGCTCTTTCCTTTAAAAGCAACCATGCATTTTTGTCCAGGCAGAAGAATCTTATATGCTCCAAAAACAAGCAAAAAAAAAAAAAAATTCCAGTATCATACCCTTGCTTTGTTACAGTGATTTACTGCATATCAGAGTAAGTTGTCTTGAAATAAAATGAATGTATTATCTAACTAGCTGACCAGTACAGCAGCATTTATGTTTTGTGGGTAAAAGTTACACGTCAACATTAAGGCTTAGCATTACTGAGAATTTTTCATCCAATCAGCTTGGCTACTCCGTCGATTTTTATTTATGAAAACATTCCAATATAAAAAGGTGAATTATTTGATATCCGTTAGTCATGTAAAGTTAATGCAAACATTCCTTTAAAATGAGTTTTATTTTTTTGCTCTAAAGACCTCATGAAATCCAACTGGCAGAAAACCAGAAGTTCAAACACACACACACACACACACACACACACACACACACACACACACACACACACACACACACACACACACACACACACACACACACAAAAGCATGTGTCAAAGCAGACTCTGCTCTCTGTCAGCTCTATGTGCTGCTTAGCCTAATATGAGCCAGCGTGACTTGTACAGGCGCCAGATGAAAGTGCATTAGAGCTTCTTTCGAACCTAGTCGTCACTGCTACATGATCACTGTTAGGGAATCATTACAAACCGCAGGTACTCGTAATGCCATGTTGTGGAGCGTTATGTATAAAGAGCATGCTGCTACTTGTATTACTGGACATTATTTGCTAGCTGTGGCTAAATTCCTAGATGTTACAGTACACCTGTTCCATGGACTTAGGGGGAAATATAATGAAAGAGCATTGATATTAAATAATATATTGCACTTTATGTGAAGGGTCGGGCCTTCAGAACACATTCATAAACCTTGAATAAAACTTTTATAAAGCAGTGATGGAGGATTTATGAAAGGCTCATGTCATGAAGTTAGTTTTCAAGATTGCTGCTCACAATTCTTTTGTGCTAGTTTTCTTTTTAGGAACTGGACCTTATTGAAGGTTTCTTCATTGAAATTCATCTGCTACTGTAAGTTTACATACCAGTTCCATTCATTAAACCCATATATAGGTTTTAAGAAGAAAAAAAAATGTATTGGTGCTTATGGAGTTTCGTAAGAGTTTTAAGTAAATTGTCTTTACAGCTAAATACACACAAATATTGGGGGTATTTAATGTTTAAATGTTTCAATGTCATACCTGGGTATCAATGTTTGAGATTTGTCTTCACCATTTGTTGAAATTATAAGTAATTTATTCCTTCATGTAATAAATTGGCAGAAATGGGCCAGTCACATTTGAAATACACAACCATGGCTAATTTTTTTGAGAACGACACAAATATAAATTTTCACAAAGTGAGTTCATGCAAAGAGTCAATACAGTATTTGTGGGGTTGACTCTTTTTTTTAAAGAGCTCTTCAATTCACCCTGGCATGCTGTCAATCAACTTCTGGGCCACATCCTGACTGATGGCAGCCCATTCTTGCAATGCTTGTAGTTTGTCAGAATTTGTCGTGTTTTGTTTGTTTGTTTCACCACATGGGATTAAGGTTTGGAGAGTTTCCTGGCCATGGACCCAAAATTTCAATGCTTTTTGTTCAATGCTTAGTTATCACTTTTGCCTTATCACAGGGCTGGAAAAGGTATTGTTCGTCACCAAACTGTTGAATGGATGGGGAAAATTTGCTCTCTCTTTGGGGAAAATGTTTTTGTACCATTCTTAATTCATGGCTGCATTCTTACGCAAAATTGTGAGTAAGCCCACTCCCTTGGTTGAGACTCACACATATGAATGGTCTCAGGATGCTTTACTGTTGGCATGACACAAGACTGATTTCACAGAGTGCTCTAATTAAAATGTCACCTACTGTATGATAAAAACCATCTTACGTTAACATCTAGAAATGAACAAGGAAGTTTCTGATGGTGACTGATGGTGCATTGCTCAGAGAGTCAGAGTATTCACCTCCAAGGTGACTCACTGCCTTCTTTTTTCTAAAACAAACAAACTTTATGATCAGTTATTTCTCCTTAGATCAGTTACAGTATATTCCTTACCATATATGGGTAATATATTTGAGCTGCCACTCAAAGAGTCAATTCATTTGGATTTCCTACCAGGTTTAATTTTCTGCAAACCCATATTAATAATCATGAACTTATTTATAAGAAATGGTCTTAAAACAGACAAAACAAACATTACACACCTGTGACAAATGACCTAATGCAAGCAATAACTAACAGTAATCCCAAAAATATTATGGTGTTATACATCAGCTCTTTTCAGACATCAAACAGCACCGTTTCCATAAATTTTCCTTCAATTTTAGGGCTCAACCCATAAAAAAAAAAATCTATCCAGAAATCGTACTAGGTTGGCTACAGTAAATTATATAGATCACTTTCAACCCAAATCTGAACTGCATGTAAAATTTATGGATAGACACACACAATTATGAAATACTGCCTTTATGTTACATAGTATGTAAAAGAGCCAACCTGTCATAGCAAACTAGAAAATGATGCTGCAAAGCTGCAAGTTGTGTTGCCAGATTGTGTTGGCTAATTTCTATCCTTTTGGGGTGGAAAATGTGTCTTGTGTAGGTAATTAAAAAATGAGATTGTTTTAAATCTCTGTAATGTTAAAATTGGGCTCATCTTAATGGTCTTAAAGAGCAATCCTTAATGAGAAAGCACAAAGCTCATTGAGTACACAGTCTTAAAGACTTATTGCCATAA
Organism: Clarias macrocephalus; assembly: GCA_011419295.1. Taxonomy (NCBI): domain Eukaryota; kingdom Metazoa; phylum Chordata; class Actinopteri; order Siluriformes; family Clariidae; genus Clarias; species Clarias macrocephalus. The sequence continues at coordinate 12,699 of JAAGKR010002845.1, forward strand.
TCATTACCAGCAAAGCTGAAAAAAATCTATCAATGGCAACAAGAATGACGCCAAATAAGGACAGCTTAGTGTGTAACGTCAGGACACTTTACAATATAAGATACGTGGACCTAAAATGCACAGAACATTGTGAGATATGCGAAATACAAACTGAGCTTCAGTTTGGTGTCATTTCAGTTTAATCAGCAGGATTCCACTTTTGGTTTTTACTGTAACGATTAAAAAACATAGGTAATGTAAACCATATTAACTGATTATTTTCTTCACCTGTTCCCAATCCAGTAAATCATATGCACCTGGGTAAAGCACATACTGTACTTCCCATCTCATTTGATTGCAGGTGGATATTATATAAAATATGTCTGGAAGGTTTATCAATATGTCTTGGCAAAAACAAATTAATAACCTGTCAGATAAAGATAAAGAATGACAGGCCGCAATAATAAATATATAATAATAATAACAATAACAACAACAACAACAATAATAATAATAACAATAATAATAATAATGAAAAAATATATACATTTATTTACTCTTCTTCTTGCATTACATATGAAGTTTAATTAATGATAATGAATTTGATATGAATGTAGGCATCCTTTAAATAATGTGGTATATCATAATACAGCATACAGTCCATTGGTATTAAAGAATGTTCATATTCTTTAATCTTTAATTCTCACCTAAAGAACATTCATGTTCTTTAACTAAAAGGGAAAATTTAAAATTAACAAAATATTAGCCATAGAATTAACAATCCATGTTTGTTGTGGTTAACTGAAGATGAATGGCTTTACTATTGTTTTAATTTTAACTTATGAAATCTGCATATATATATATAATGTTGTGTGTCGTGCTACCTGAACCGAGGTAGCTAATTAGACATTCTATAAATAGCTGTTTGTTCTGGGAAACTGGGTCGGGCATTTGTTATGTTAAGTGGGTTTTGTTTGGTTTGGTTATGATATGTTATAGTCTGTTTGCCCTTAGACCTCTGGCTACTAGTCTGTTAGCAACTAGTCTGATTAGCTACCATCCAGCTTAGCAGCTAGTGTGCGTAACAGCTAGTAGGCTAGGTCTCCATGTTTAGTCAGTCCTCTTGTCTGTGTTAAATATTAGTCTGTCTATGTAATTCGTTTAATGTTGTGTGTCGTGCTCCCATCAGTAAGCCAACATCCTTTGTTTGAAGTTTGTTTTGTTCAAATAAAAGGACTTTTGTTTCACACTACCCCTCTCTGTCTATGCCCGCCTCACTTCAGCCCACGGCCATTTAATGCTTAAACAAATCTTAATAAATGTGGATTAATTTGGAATAATTTGTTAACATTATTTATAGATTATTAATGCTGAAGGTGATGATTTGTAATGGCAACTAAAGCATTTATGATCGTAATATATGTAATTATCGTAATCATTATTATCGTCATAATTGTTGCCTTAATTCTCACTTAGAAACAGTAACAATCAGCGGGTATCATTAAATTATTCTAAGCTGACCTTTTCTTTGGTTATTGTAACTATTTTTAATTCAAATGGGAATAATAAGACCAAATGATCTACTGTGACAGGATGTAAAACATTTATCGAAAGATACTATTTAAAAATTGGTTGTTTGTGTAACAACCTCAGCAGCGACCTCGTTTCCCCTCTCGTCTGTTCCAGCCACTCAGCATTCAGCATCTGCAGTATACTAATCACCTGCCTGATCATCTGACGTCATCTGCATCGGTTTTCTACTGGATCATGCCTTAAGTTAGACGCTTTTCATGCTTGAATATTTCATAGGTCACTGGGTGGCTTAACAAACAGAAAAGAAACAGGTCAGGTACAGGGGTTGGACTGAAAATGAGAGCCAGAAACCTGCCAAGCATGAATGCCAAAAAAAAAAAGTCCTTCAGGAATCCTGGAGAACTATTCCTATAAAAATAGATTTTTAAAAAAGTGCACAAAAATCTGTCTTTTTCAAAGGAAAAAAATATGAATAAATCTCAACAATGCTCAAGACTTGCATAGCAGTGTGTCATTTTTTTCTACATGTTCCTTTAGATGCTTCAACCTGTGAATGGAGATGCTATGAACCTCCTGCATGCTCACTTTTGTACATGTGCCGTGGATTCAGCATCTAGTAAAGAATCTTTTTCTGTAGTTTAGTGTGCAGGGTTGGATTTAACCATTTTAGTGGATTTTCTTTCACCCCAAATGAGAGCTTTTACATGCGCTGCAGTATTGACAGCTCAAAGCCGTCTACCTCAACAGTAAACAAGGAATTTGTTATGGATTTCTACTCTATGATTTATTATGAAGAGGCACAAACCATCTACTGTAAAAACTGCTGCCATCCACTTTTGAATAACTTAAGAAATATGTTAAACTTCCACCATGGATGAAATTTTTCACTTAGGATCTCACACATGGCCGTACTGAACTCAGGTCACACACTTCACGGCGTTCTCCCAATGATTTTCTACCGTCTGAACAACTCACAAATTCATTATCAAACTTGAGAAAGACCCATAAGATTGGTGAGGTATTTTATATACCGCAAACTGCAAACCTATATATTAACTTGGTACTTTTTAATTTTCCCTTATTTATGTTTAGTCAGTAGATCATCTATAGTCTATAAAATTTTTCCTCATCCTGTCATTTTCAAATACATTGAAAGGGAGTCTATTGGTGCATGTTGTGGAAATGCTGCTGAAAGGTAGAGAAACAGAATTTACATGTTGGGAATTAAAGGTTAATGTCATAGACTATGGCTTCAGGTAAAGAAAATGGGGAAAAAAATGAAACTATAATTTACAAACCAAGACACTAACTGTATTAAGGCATTAAAGCTCAGAGAATTTTAACCATTATTTGTTTTGCAGGTTTTTTTTTTCATTCTTTTTTTTTTTTATGAACATATATGGCTCTGGGGACGGCACTGGCTTAGTGGTTAGCACTGTCGCCTTACACCTTCGCGGTCCAGGTTCGATTCCCGCCTCTGTGTACATGGAGTTTGCATGTTCTCCCCGTGCTTGGTGGGTTTCCTCCGAGTACTCCGGTTTCCTCCCACAGTTTAAAGACATGCAGACACGAGTGTGGGAGTGTGTGTGCCCTGTGATGGATTGGCAATGGATTGCCACCATGTCCAGGGTGTAGCCCACCTCGTGCCCTAAGTCTCCTGGGATAGGCTCCAGGCCAACCGCGCCCCTCTATACAGGATAAAGCGATATAGACAATGAGTGAGTGAGTGATATGGCTTTTGTGCCGTACAGAGTGACGTATCCTTTATTGCAACAAAAAAAAGGTAATATGATATGAACTGAATTTTCTGTATATAACCTGAATATTCTGTATATAACCTTTGCAGATTATGTAAACACATTTGTTTAGCTGTGCATTCATTGAATGAGCACTGAGCTACCTCTGAACTGACTGAACCGTATTTTATGTATTACATCTTCGATTTTTAATTGTTTTATTTAGATTTCAAATACAATTTAAAATCTTTTAAAAGTTTTTATTGTTAACTGTTTAAATTGATTTTATGATTATTTTATTCTATTTTATGTAAAGTACTTTGAATTACCATTGTGTATGAAATGTGCTATACAAATAAACTTGCCTTGCCTATATTGTATATTAACAGATTTTTAGCCAACTACCCAAACATGACTAAGCAAAAAAAAAAAAAAAGAATTAATGGGTCACTTAGGCAAACAAATAGCACAAAAACACATGATCATGTTTTTATTGTTGTTTTGTGGTGTTTCTATGACAAAAATATAATAATATGCTCATTATGAGAGTTTCACATTTTTGTGATGTCATTCTTATAATCCTGTGGTGGTAAAATTGACCCTTTATAAAGGTATTGATAACTTTTGTTCAAAAACCCAATTACACAGTTACAAGTCTGAAGCATCGCTGTTAACACACACAGGCAAGGCTTTTATATAGGCACAATTTTTAATTGTCATTGACCTGCCTGGTGGTTTAGTCGTTAGCACTGTCACCTTGCACCTCCAGGGTCTGGGTTCGATTCCCACCTCGGGGTCTGTGTGCATGGAGTTTGCATGTTCTCTCCGTGCTTGTGGTTGGGTTTCAGTCCGATGGGTATCCTGCTGTTGGTGGTGTGATAGATGTGTAGTATAGACGATAAGTGAGTGAGTGACCTTTGCTGTGTTGCCAGCACATATTTGTACCGCTTGAGTTTTAATGGTTAAAGACACTAATGCAAGACTAATATTATTCATTTTTACAATACAATTAATAATCTTTAATAAGAAAACTAACCATAGATATTAGCTGGCATGATGACACAGTGATGCTGATCATACGTCTGTGGTTCCTGGTTTGATATTTAGCTCAGGCTACTGTATGTGTAGAGTTTCTCTTTCATCCTCTTCTTACACTGGTTTCCTCCAGGTTCTCTGATTTCCACTCACATGCATATTGGTGCTCAACTGAGTATGCTAGGTGTGAATGAGTGTATGCATGATACCCTGTGCTGAACTACAGTAGCATTCAGGTTGAATTAAGCTTTGGTCCTGATGATGCACAGACTTACGGTGGATGATATGTTCATCCAGCAGATGGCAGGGCAGTTCACTTTTTAAGTAATGCATGCTCTGAGAAGAGAGAAGGAGATAATCACACTAGATGAACCCACACCTCAATGCCAGACCAGTGAGTGTTCGTGCTCTCCCAGTGGGCACTGCATTAGCAATTTTTTTTTTTTTGATTTACAGGAAGATCTTGATTAGGCTTTTCTAATGACACACCTGATAAAAGCTTGTTCTAATGGACAGCATAATGAAAGGCTGTTCAAATGGAAAACCTAATAGCACACGCCACAAGCTGTCTTAACTCAGTTGTTTTAATAAATGTGCCAAGGTCACCTTGATATTCAGAATAAATCAGGTACTGTTTTATCATATGAGTGATTCCACTATTGAGCTGACATTTGTATCTCCTTTACAAATATATGTGTGTGAAATAAAGGTAAAAGGCATTTTAAACACAGGTCACACGTCTTTTATAACGTCCCGTGAGGATATCTCAGATAATTAACTAACAGCACTCATAAAACATCACTTTTGTCATTCCTAGCCTAATACACAGCCTTGAAAAAAAACATGAAAATGCTTTAAGAACCATATTATTTTTCCATTAATGTGCGAAACCATTTAACATCTCATGTTTGAAACATGCTCTTCCACGAATCATCCATTATAGTGTATTAAAATGCACATTTTAATTGTGTCCTACAACATTCATTCAACCCCGGTATCTGAACATATGTATATGAACATCGGAATATTCCTATCAACAGGCCATTTTATTTTTAACACCATTGAAATTGACTGATGTGGCCACTTTGACATTACAGCCTGGGAACCCAAATTAGAGAATGAAAGTAAGTTATTAATAAAAATGAATTAAAATCATGTTTTATTAAATCATTAGAATGCTGTTAATGTTCCCTTGTCAGGGAAAATAAAATAAAAAAGAGTTATGAGTGCTAAAGGGCACATAATCATGGAGTCACCAGTGTACTGGATTTAGACATCGTAGTTGCTCTATAGCTATAGCAGGAT
>JAAGKR010002845.1:18317-70155 GCA_011419295.1 Clarias macrocephalus
TAAAAGGCATTTTAAACACAGGTCACACGTCTTTTATAACGTCCCGTGAGGATATCTCAGATAATTAACTAACAGCACTCATAAAACATCACTTTTGTCATTCCTAGCCTAATACACAGCCTTGAAAAAAAACATGAAAATGCTTTAAGAACCATATTATTTTTCCATTAATGTGCGAAACCATTTAACATCTCATGTTTGAAACATGCTCTTCCACGAATCATCCATTATAGTGTATTAAAATATATTCCTATCAACAGGAAGTTGCATCATGTGAACATCAATAATCTGAAGATAGAGGTGCGGAGGCAAGTTTGGTCTTTTTATTCCATTTTATTTTTAACACCATTGAAATTGACTGATGTGGCCACTTTGACATTACAGCCTGGGAACCCAAATTAGAGAATGAAAGTAAGTTATTAATAAAAATGAATTAAAATCATGTTTTATTAAATCATTAGAATGCTGTTAATGTTCCCTTGTCAGGGAAAATAAAATAAAAAAGAGTTATGAGTGCTAAAGGGCACATAATCATGGAGTCACCAGTGTACTGGATTTAGACATCGTAGTTGCTCTATAGCTATAGCAGGATGTACACATGTGTGCACACACACACACACACAGAAAGAAAATGTAAGTGTCACAATCTGCATCAAATCTGTTTTTGATTTTGTTATAAAAACTGTTATGAGCAAATCTGATTAACCTTTTCGATTTAGTTTCCATGTTTTGTTTGATTGTAACGAAAATACAATAAATTGCTGTTTTGTCATCAGACATCATGATAAACTTTTAGGTAGGCTCTTCAATCAGGGGTGAAATGGGATGTAAGATATGGCCATTTATGTTAAAATCTATCCAAGCTCACGCTGAACGAACGAGACACATTCCTGAAAGCTTTCCAATGTTTTTCTGAAATGTCCCAGTGAGCAACATATGGTGCTTCAATGGTAATTTGGGGGCGAGTGACTGGACTAATCCTAGAACTCTTAAAAAAAATGTTTTGGGGGAGTTTTTGTTGCGTGTAGTGCTTTTGGTGTGTGTGTGTGGCAGAACGTCAGGTACTGCAGGGAATCAATAATTAATGGAGTAGGTTTTAATCACACTGTGTTGATGTGATGTAGCACCTGACCCTGGATTACTCCTGTTGCTTTCACTGTGGATGTAAGATAGTAGAAAAGACAAGATGGTCTAACAAATTGTACATAGTCAAGTCACGTCGAGTCAACTCAAGCCATATATTATATACAGGATGGCCCAAAGCTCTGGATCTATAGGCATTTTTCCTTACATAAATTTGACAGTTTATTATTTTTTTCAGACCTTAGGAACTAACAACAGACAATGGAACAGAAAAAGACCTAGCATCATTTTTCCCCTTCGGTTTCATGTGAAATTAGTAGTCAACCCAGAACAATTGCTGCAATAAAGGAAGAAATCATGTCTGCGTCAAACAACAGTCCTTATACATGAAGAAATATTCACAGTTCTTGTTTTCAGTATGTATCCATGTATCCAGTGTGAGAATTTGTTCCAGAACTGCTGACCTTCATTACTTAAAGTATCAATGGACTGATGTTGTTGTTGTTGTTACTTATATTATTATACTTATACATATAATTCCATGTGTGTTATTTCATACTCTATCATTGTATAATGTAAATAAAATCAATAAACCAAAAAATAAAAACATTGAATTAGAAGGTATGTGCAAATTTTTGATTGGTACTGAAAGTACTGTAAGATAATTTTCATACACACACGTGAGGAGAACTCCCAGGATTGGGACTAAACAGCTGTGTGGCCATAAGAAAACCACTTGTTAGTGAGACTAATCAGAAAAAAAAATGATTCAATTTGCTAGGGAGCATAAAGATCAGAGTGTGGAGAAATAGCAAAAGGTGATGTGGTCAACTATTCCAGAGTGATGGACACGTCATGGTAAGAAAGGAAGCAAGATGATTGAATGAAATCTTGGGAAGGAAAGTGCATAAAAAAAAACACAACCAGCAGTTATGGATTTCAATAAAAGATGATTAAGCAGCAGACAATGTTCAAATGAACAACTTTATTTTTTCACAAATAGTACCTTAACCTGAAATACAATATTCCCTTCAATATTTGGCCTTTCAGGCTGTAATGATTATCAGGCCTCAGAAAAATATAGTTAACAAACAAAAGGCTTGTTTATTTGTATAATTGTATAATTTAAACACTTTAAAGCTAAATGAGAAAAAAAAATCTCTGTCTTAACTGTGTGGGGCTTCATTATTCCGAACACTCACATTCCGTATGGTACAGTTCTTTGGGGAAATCAGACAGCGTTTGGTGAAATTACATTTTAAAACTTCTTTGATATACAGTATATACAGTATAATATACAGTATAATATACAGTATAATATAATAATAATATAATACTTCATAATATAATAATAATACTTCTGTATAAATTGTGTTCATCAAACCTCAGCGGTAGGTTAAGAGAAGAACCCTGATCACAGTGACATGGGTCATAGCGCCACCAACTGGCAGCAGAAAATGTCTACTTTTAGAAATGAAATTTTTTTGTGACTAATTTTCAGCTAATTGGCTTCAAGTTTAGGCACAATAATTGCAAGCTATGGCTGATGTCACACTGTAAAGGACTTTTTGATACGTTGAATAGTGCTGCTATGGCAACATATTTTGAGCAAACATAAGGTACTTATATCCAACAACAGGAAAGTCCTAATGTGCCCAAACATTTTAGGTAGAAAGAACAACTGGTTCTGAGTTAATTTCTTGAGTTTCATGTTTTTGTGATGCTCATACGGCTCCCAGGAATTTTTAAAAATTTTAAATATTTTTTTAAAGGCCTGAACTACTCTCACTCCTGCAGTAATAAAATATGTCCACTAGATGGAGCTATTCTGCAGGCAAATATTCTGCAGTCAGGTCTTTCCCCTTCTCCTTTACTATGGCTTCATGTTTACAATTTAAACATATGCAGAAATAATAAAAATAAACAATATAAACATTTAAATTGCCCACTGTGCAACATTCAGTCAGGTGGACAAGGGTGTTGATATACACACACACATGCACAATAGGCACGCACTAACCAAACCACATACACACACACATACACACAATACGAACACACTTACCATACTACACACAAACACACACACACATCCTATACACACAAACTGCACCATTATCATCTTCACCAAAACGGCCCATGTAATCTCAAACCATTGAGGATGGAATACTGCAATGGAATTTCTGATATCTCAAACAGTTTTGCCATGGAGATGTCTCATGCTGAATAGTGGCTAATAATGTCACACACACACACACACACACACACACACACACACACACACACACACACACACATGCACATAAATATTTATATACATGCACAGTATAGACATTACACCTTAGATGCTGAGTCCCATTTGCCAGCAGTGGACATTCTTATAATCTCTTTCATGAGACCCGAACTGTCACGTCTATCCCCTTGCCATCACTGGTGCGCCCGGATGGCGTTGGCTCCATGCTTGGGCCCGTCATCATTGCTTGCAACTATATTTAGCCTTGTTGTTGCACTACCAGTTTAAATTTAATTCATGATCAGCGAATAGAATTTGGTATTTCGGTTTTTAATTAGTCTGGATGCCAGAATACTGAATTGTACAAACTACTGTGCTACCCTACTTTGTTTGTTCTTTACTATACTTACCTGTAACCGCTGACATGCACAGTGCAGGGTAGTGCTAAGGTTAATGAAGCATCTCCTCATTAGCCCCAGTAGCTTGCAGGCCATTGGATTAGCAAAAAATTTCTGAAGGTGAAAAATCTTACCTGTTGTGGTTCAATATGACCCAGTCCCAGTTTGACTTTTATGCGAATGTCCTTCATATAAAAACATAGATAAGATGTTGATATCGTGTGTGTGATACATATACAGCACATACAGATACATACACTACAAGGTGCTTGATTGGATTGAGGTCAGGGCTCTGTGTGAGTCAGTCAAGTTCCTCCACATTGAACTCATCAAACCATGTCTTTATAGTCCTTGCTTTGTGCACAGTCATGTTGGAATGGAAAAGTGTTGCGGAGTTGGAAGCATAGCATTGTCCAAGATGTCTTGGTACGCTAAAGCATTAAGATTGCCTATTACTTTTACAGATTTTTCTCAGATTTATACAGTTTAACAGCTTCATTAAAACAGCACTCGATGTGTCGAAACAAAATGTTTTTATTTTACAGTTTTGTCAAAATGAAATATTTAGACTATTGTGCTATAACGATGGAACATTTTATCTCACAAACAACATTGCTGTGAAATATCCTTGACTAAAAACCTATGAAGAAATTAACTATTTCAAACAAGATTCCCAGTGTTTCAATTAAAGTTGGATTGGAAACTTTTATTACAAATAATGTACAATGTGTTCCCTTTTTTTTGTTTTTACTCTATAGTTCTTATATAATGTATGTGTACAAATAACTTCACCTTTTAGTTCAAAATCCTAATGCCTTAGTACAAGTAAGTCAAATCTAAAATACACCAAAGTAGCAAAATGGTCATTCCAAGTTATCCGAGAAAGATCCTCTTCCAAACAGTCAGTGAACAACTGGATCCTTGGTGCATTAGGGTAGAAAGGAAGAGAGAAGAAAAGAACACATTAGGATCTTAGATTCAAAAGAAAAAGTTAATCTTTTTTTCTGTTCCCTGAGAAACAGATTAACAAAATAATCTAAATCATATTTAAATACTAGATATGTTTAAAGGGAAATTCTAGAACTTTTCAACTGGGGCCCTGGTTTTTTTTTTTTTTTTTTTGTATGAGAGAACATAATCGTAATCAGTCCAGGATCATTATACATTATTTTCAGCACTGACAGGCTCTTAAAGTTAAGTGAGACAATACAGAAAGGATCTCTACACAGTGAAAAATTGTATTTAAAATGATCCAAGGTTAAAGGAGTTAACTTTTAAATCATCATGAAATGATTGAAAGTAGTCTGATATATCCATACTTACTAGTGACTTGTCTCTCTACTGGATGCCTCCTCCTCCCTAAATGTTTGATCTAAAAATTAAAGTTATCATCATCACTGGCAGTAATCAGAGCTGGACAATGTTAATGTAAATATCACACAGAAGCAAGCAGCTACATGTACATAGAAGTTTTCAACATGTTGATCTTCATGGAATTAGAACAAGATGTGTCAATGTATATACTGTATTATATATGTGAGAATATTTAGATGAATATACATTCATATATAATGTAAGTATTGACATTAATTTACTACTACTACTACTACTAATAATAATAATAATAATAATAATACATTTTATTTATAAGTGGCTTTCAAACACTCAAGAACACTGTACAAAAGTTACATAAAGGCACGTAGAAACAAGACAAAACTAAAACAAACAAAATATACCAGCAACAAAACAAAAAAGAGAAACTGTGCAAGAGAGAGGGCAAGAAGGATTTAAGGTGGGTAAGCAAGATTAAACAGGTAAGATTTGAGTTTGGATTTAAAGAGAGACAGTGAATCAATGTTGCGGATTTCTGGTGGTAAAGAGTTCCAGAGCGTTCAGAGAGTAACAGAAAGCCCTCTGTCCCATGTTGGAGAGACGAGCAGAAGGCACAGAGAGATGGAGAGAAGAGGCAGATCTGAGAGAGCGAGAGGGAACATGAATATGAAGAAGATCAGATATGTAAGAGAGGGCAAGATTGAGGAGAGCTTTGAAAGTAAGAAGAAGGATCTTGAAGTCTATACGGTGCTGTACCGGAAGCCAGTGAAGCTGCTGCAAAACTGGAGTGATGTAGGGAAATGAGTTTTAGTGATGATGCGAGCTGCCGAGTTTTGAACCAGTTGAAGCTTATGAAGAGTTTTATGAGGAAGACCGAAAAGAAGAGAGTTACAATAATCGATACGGGAGGTTACAAGATTGTGGACAAGTATAGCAGTGGCCTTCTGAGTGAGAGAACGGCGTAGACGATTGATATTGCGTAGGTGAAAATAAGCGGACCGGGTAATGTTATTAATATGGGATTGAAAGGAAAGTGCACTGTCCAGGAGGACACCCAAACTCTTAACCAGAGTGGAAGGAGAGACATTAGAATTGTCTATAGAAAGGGAAAAGCTGTTTATTTTAGAAAGAGTGGACTTAGTGCCAATTAAGAGAAATTCATTTTTCTCACTGTTTAATTTAAGGAAATTGGACGAGAACCAGGATTTGAGTTCATTAAAGCAGTTGAGAAGAGAGGAAGGTGGGAGGGTACAGTAATAGAGTTGGGTGTCATCCGCATAACAGTGGAAGAGAATGTCATATTTTCTAAAGATGTTGCCTAGTGGAAGAAGGACTGAATGGAATGAGTCGTTTAAAAGTACAAACACACAATGTTTGTGGAAGTTTACATTTTGGAGAGTAAAAGCAGCTGTTAATGAGTCAGGCTAACAGTGTCATACACTAATATTTATACTGCAGTTAGATTTCACAGTACAGAGTAAATTCTTAATGCGCATGATCTTAAAGAGCTCACTAACCCTCCTTGTCCATCTGACTCCTTTACCCTTACTCCTTTACCTCAGCAGTGACATGGCAGAGTAATGTTAACGGTACCTGAGACTCACTTGAGATTTGAAACAGGCGAACATAATGACCTTCATTTACAGCAACAACAATAAGAATGACAATAAATCATCTCTTACCCTCATTGTCTCTTGAGCTTGCAGGTATTTTTTTCTCCCACTGAAACACGATGACATTTCAGAGTCTTCTCCTCTGTCCCTCAGAGACTGCTTTCCTCCCCACCTGAAGCTCACCAACATGTCTACACTCCTCTGAATTTACACATAAACCGTTTTCCAGCTGCAGACCACTTCTGCTCGCGCTAAACATTTGAAGGACGCCTGTTTCCGATTGGCTGGTTTGTATCACGTTACATCTGTGTCTAATACCTAAGCTAGTTCGCGTCAGGTCCCGCCCTCACTCGCGCGCTTATTTAAATGCGCCAACAATGATGCAGTAATTTGAATATTTCCGCCTCCAGCTGCTGATCAGCCAATCAGAAACAATATTAGAATGTTCCCGCCTCCAGCTTCTGATTGGCTGTGACAGTTAACGCGGAGAGTTCGCTAACGGGTTTTTTTTTTTTTTTTTTTGCAAAAATAACACCGTAGTTCCCCACATACAAGCAAAATATCGAATCGTAACTTAAGGCGCTGCTTTAAAACAGCTGCAGAGCAAATACATTATCCTTAGTCAGAATATGCAGGCCTGCATTAAAAAAGCTGAGGCTAGATTGCCATGCTGATATTTCAGAACAAATGTCATCAAAACAAAAAATATATTTGTGGCGTTTACACAGTGTGCATGGGTGCTGCACTGAGTATCAGTCTCCTACATTCTCTTCACATTCTTTGAAGGCATAAAGCAGATACTATAGCCTACATGTAAGTGTAGCCTTATCTGTGCCACTTCCTGTGGATAATCTTTTAAAATATCATGAGAAAATGCCAAATTTGCATCTAAGACTTGAATGTCAAAGTATTATAAAATGAATATGATTTACCTCAAAATTATAAAGAAAAACATTACATTTTTAGTATGGACATTAACCTTCATCTAATAAGTTTCATATTTAATTACAATGTATAATTGTAATTTTACATAAAGTTGTACATAATTTACAAAAACAGAAAAAACAGTAAAAATAAAATCTTATTTTTACTGTTAAAAAACTAAAAAATAGTAATTTTTCAGTATTGAAATAATCCTTAAACAGTTAACTTAATAATTTACAAATAATATCTGTAATTTTACAGAGATTTGTATGTAGTTTAAAAAAAAAAAAAAAGGAAAAGTACTATAAAATTGAAAAGTTATTTTCTGTAAAATTAGGACTTTTTTTTTTTTTTTTTACAGTGCTGCACTGGATTTTAACCCACATCACTGAAAAGACTGGAACCTAAATCCATTGCCAGACAACTAAGATACAGAATCCCATGTCATATCACATGACTCAAGTCTTCAGCTCTTCATAAAAATGCCCAGAAAGACAGGAGAGTTGAGGAGAGACGAGAAACTGTTTTCAAGAATGAATGAATGAATGTCATGTAAGAGGATTACCCTGACAGCATATAAAGTAGGCTGGGATCACGGCTGGGAGGGCATTATTGCAAGGAATCCCTTTTATTATTATTATTACTATTATTTTTAAACTCACCTCCACCATTTTTGTAGCAGAGGTAAGGGAAACGCCACACATTCCCCAGACTGACGGCAAAGCCCACAAGGGACATGATAAAGTCCATATGCCGGGTCCATGTCTCTCTCTCCAGCTTCCCCTCTCTGTTTGTGCTCATCAGATCACCATCGTTGCCCTGCTGGCTCCCATTGGGAATGAAATGGCATTTCTTCTCAGCCACTACGCAGTCCGTGGCCATGTCCATAGCCAAGCAGTTCGTGCCGAGTACTCTCCTATTCATTCTACACATATTGACACACAGCCCTAACCAGTGAAAAATAAATAAATAAAAACATGGGGGAAAAAAACAATACTGTCAATACCTCAGAGGTGTGAAATCTCTTCCTTTGAATTTGTCTGGCTTGAGTGAGTTTTCCTTATTACTATCACAAAAATGTCCTTGTGTTCTTCTCCTCGGCTGAAACCTGTCCAAGGGTTAACAGGAGCTGGTCTGCTGCCTTTCCTTATTATAAGGCTTTATTTGTAGTAATATATCAGGAGTGTTATTTAAAGTATAGCCTTCTTTCTAGCTGTTAATTGTTTTTTTTCTCTCTATAAGAATATCTTCCATAATACAATGTGGAAGAGGCTCACACAAGAAATTAAACAGAGAAATGTAAATAATACACCGCATTAAAAGGGCACCTTCAAAAACAATTCACGAAACACTTGAAGGTGAGTTTGTAGAATTGCATTGGTACGTTTCTTTTGAAGAGGAGGTGGCTGTTAGAACAGAGGCAGGGGCGGATCTAGAAAATTATTCATGGGGTGGCTTAAAATTATGAGGGTTGGCAACACTGAAGCAAGCATCCTTGCATGGTTTTTGTGGATTCAAGGAATGCTATTCTTATTCGGTGTATACACTAGGGTGCACATTTTTACATTGTCATATAAAAATGAAATAAAGTAAGACTTATATTAAAATATTACAGTACAAAACATTCAACACCTAATCGTTCATGTACAGCTACTACTGCAGCAACCTTTGTCTAAAGGTTTTTTTTTTAGGCATATATCAACAATATATATTAAAGAACGTTGAATGTAACTGTAACCCTTTTTTCCTCTTCTCTCCTTATCCGTCCGCGTGCATCCGCCTCCAGCACCGCCCCTATTGCTCTGCGTTGTGTTATATTTGTGTGTGTGTGCGATAGTGGAGAAACACGAACACGAGGGGAGAAGGCGAACCGTTCGTGGATTTCCACTATTTAGCAGTTTAAACACAAAAACATATCACTAAATTACAACAAATACAACAAAAGTATTTTACATTTAACTTCCCGCTGCCCTCAACATGACTTACCTACAGCATTGATAACATTAACTGAAGCCAAAATGTCTATCTACAGGTAGGTATATGAGTACTACGGCACGTCAAGAGGCTCAAACGCTACAAATAAATTGATGTACATAAACGTTTATAGTGACATCTAGTGGGCAACTCAGTTCGCTGCTCTACATAACCAAGATAAGTAAAGTTAAGCATATATTGAGCTATGGTTCTTTAAATGATTATAGGTTAAATAAATCAAGTAGTTTGTGCTTATTTTTTATTTATGTAAAAAATATTTAAAAAGCACAATGAACAGCATACCATGGTCACCTGACAAACAGGATGCTGCTGTTTCAAGCTCTCTCTCCTCTCTTTCAATATCTGAGCTCTCTTCCTCTCTTAACCTTGTTTCTTCCACCTCTTCACTCATTTCATGCTGGATATCTTCTGCTTCTTCACTTCTTTCTGGCTCTTTGGCATCAGTTTCTATATTTCTTTCTTCCAACACTCCATCGCCTTCTCTGTCTTCCACAACTTCTTTTCTATCTTATCTGCACCTTCCACTCCCACAGTATCTGATTCTGATTTTCCTTTTCTTTTTAATTAAAAAAAAACTCTGGATGTCAGCCTTTCTTTTCATAGTATCCTGGGAGATGCAACAAGTATGAAGTTTAGACTTTATTGCTTTCCAAACATACACTACACTGAACAATTTTGACTAACAAGGCTAACAAGGTAATAAGGCTAATTTTCAATAGAAGTAATTAAAAAACTTGCTATTTAATTGTCATATAACTATAACATATAACATATATATACAACTCTCATGCAACACTTAGAAAATGTTTTTTTTAAACTTAATTCAACAATCAATCCTGAAGATTCAAGCTACTGAACTGAACAATATGCTTTTAAAAATAGTTAACAGTTAAGCTGTTAGTCATTAATATACGCGGATACATCAAAAAACTCCATTGGTTTGTTAAAAGAGGCGTATTGACGATTGAGTCATTTGTGTGTGTGTGTGTGTGTGTGTGATGATCTCGCTGCACTAAATGTCTTTGATTCACTAAAACAAAGCAGTTCATTAGTGTCGTTTGTTCAGACTATGCTTTAATGGAAGGATGAGATGTTGTTCTTTTATTTATGGATACTGTAGGAGGGAATAAAGAGCAACAACGGAAATACAGGTGAACAAACCCCAGAGGGTGGTTTTATTGAACAATTTATTTTTATCAGCGACGCTGATAGATAATTGGGACTCTTAAAACAAACCTAGTTACAATGCTACAGGGTCGCGAATCTAAATATGGGCTAATAATACTTACTTCCGGTGCGGTATGAACTTTGCGGAACAAGCAAGATGTGACACAAGAAGTCAAAAACAAACAAAAGTGTATTTAGTTGAAAAAACCAACAAACAAACAAACTAGGTGCACCAAAAAAAACAACCAATATATACAAAATATATACAAATATAAACAATGTGTTTGCTTGTATGTATGAGTGTCCAAAGTCCGTGTTTTATTGTTTGTGTGTGTGATGTAGGCTGGGAGAGATGGCACGGTCTCACCGGTAAAAGATGCTCAGTCCGGGAGCACGAGGAACGAGAGGGGTATTGAATGAGTCCACCCGAAAAAAGTAATCCAGTGGGTGCGGCAAACAAACTCTCTCTCTTAGAAACAGTGCTGTAAATCCACATCTCTCCTCCCCGAAGCCTTTGCCGGTTCTGCTTTTAAGCCGGCTCAAGTGATTCATGAGTCGCTGCTGTAAATCGGGCGAGGAAACTGTTTTATTTTTAGAACACAAGGACACAAGTGCTGGGGTGGCAAAAGGGGTGGCAAGGCTTTTTCAAATTCAAGTAAATTCAAATTCAAATTTTATTTGTCACATACACAATCATACACAGTACGATATGCAGTGAAATGCTTAGGCAACTGCCCTGACCTTAGAACAAGAAAGAAACAAAAAAACAAGAAAGTTATTTATCTAAGAAGGAATAAGAAAAAATATCTATATAGAAAATAAATATTAAAACAAAGTAAATTTGAGAAATATATATATAAAAGTAAAAATTGGCTAAGAAGAATAAAATAAAATATAAAATGTCTGTATGGTACAAATATACATTAAGGAAGATATAAGGAAATTATAAGAAGGTGGGAAAAATACCTGACTGTACAATAGAAAATAGAAAATGTGGAATGGAGTGGACATAAGGAACGGAATGTCCAGCGGTGTGCAAATATGCAGTAAAGTGACATGGTTAAAGTGGCTTGTGTGCATATTTAAAGTGACTTATGTGCATAATGTCCATGAGAGCAGGTGTGTAGTGAGGACTAGTGAGCGAATGACCTGAATGTTCAGAGTGCAGAGTGCAGAAGCATGTGTGGATGTGGATCAGTACTGTATGGTGTACTGATTAAGAGGCTGTATCGCCTGCGGGAAGAAGCTCCTCCTCAGGCTCTCTGTGTTGGTCTTCAGGGAGCGGAAGCGCTTTCCTGACCTCAACAGAGAGAGAACAGTCCATTGCTGGGGTGGCTGAGGTCCTTCATGATCTTCCTGGCCTTGGTCCAGCACCGCTTGCTGTAGATCGAGTGCAGGTCAGGGAGCTCGGTGTGGATGATGCGCTCAGCTGATCGCACCACCCTCTGAAGAGTTTGCCTGTCCTGCATGGTGCTGTTCCCAAACCAGGTCGTTATGTTTCCCGTCAGGATGCTCTCTATGGTGTAAGAGTAGAAGTTCCTAAGCACCTTGGAGGGCAGTCTAAAGTCTCTCAGGCGTCTGAGGTGGTAGAGACGCTTTCGGGCCTTTTTCACCACGGTGTTGGTGTGACAGGACCATGACAGGTCCTGCGTGATGTGAACACCAAGGTAACGGAAGCTGTCCACTCTCTCCACTGGGCTCTTGTTGATGACGGGGGTCTGGTAGTTCCTCTTCTGCTTTGTGCTGAAGTCCACTATCAACTCCTTTGTCTTGCTGACGTTTAGAAGGAGGTTGTTCGTCTGGCACCAGTTCTCCAGATTTCCAATCTCCTTCAGGTAGGCCGTCTCATCGTTGTCGGTGATCAGGCCCACCACGACGGTGTCATCAGCAAACTTGATGATGGTGGTGGAGTTGGTAGTGGCTACGCAGTCATGTGTGTACAAAGAGTACAGTAGAGGGCTCAGAACACAACCCTGTGGGGCTCCAGTGCTGAGAGTGATGGAGGCTGAGACATGTCCGCACATCCTTACTGCCTGTGGTCTCCCAGTTAGGAAATTGGAGATCCACTGACACAGAGATGAGCTGAGTCCCAGATGCTCCAGCTTGGTGGTGAGTGTAGAGGGAATTATGGTGTTAAATGCTGAGCTGTAGTCGATGAAAAGCATTTTCACATAATTCCCCCTTCTAGTGTCCAGATGAGTGAGAGCAGTATGGAGTAGATGAGCGATGGCGTCATCTGTAGAGCGGTTTGACGGGTAGGCAAACTGTAGTGGATCCAGTGTGTCTGGCAGTGAGGAGATGATATTTTTAAGAATCTATTCATTGATCTACATAATAATTCATGGCTCTTAAAGGAATAATTATACATAATCAGGGGATCAGCGGTTAGCACTGTCACCTTACGTCTCCAGGGTTCAGGTTCGATTTCTTCCCGTCTGTGTGCATGGTTCTCCCTATGCTTGTGGGGTTCTTCCGGGTCTTCTGGTTTCCTCCCACAATCCAACAACATGCAGATCAGCCTAACTGGTGTTCCCCTCCATCGGTTTACTGTGACACTAACCTGCTTTAAGTCTGATTTGGACACAAACATACTCGTTTCTGTCAGATGGTTAAATAGTATCGTCACACATGGAAATGGAAGAATGTCAACATTTTATTTATTCAGCTGCGAGTTTGCATTACATGGAATATATGACTAGTCAGAATGCATGTTGCCTGTTTTGCTGTGTATTTAAGCAGAAAAATAGTGTACACCACACAAACACATAGTCCACCAATACAGTACTGTTAGAGGAAATATGAATGTGTCATCCTTTAATACGTTACTGTAAAAGTAAGATTAGATACTGTGTGAATTAGATTCAGTTTGTGTCTTGCCACAAACATACATAAACTACTGGTGCTGTTTTGGTGATTTAGTCCACAGTGACTGTAATCAGTTTTGACTAAAACATGCATCGAAAGGCTCAAAGCCTCAAAAGGTAATTGCAAAAGAAGTTGGATGTTTCTAAAGTGTTGTATCAAAGCACATTAATAGAAAGTTATGTGGACGGGAAAAGTATGGAAGAAAAAGGTGCACAAGCAGCAGGGATGACCGCAGCCTGGAAAGGATTGTCAGGAAAAGGCCATTCAGAAGTGTTGGGGACTTTCACAAGGAGGGGACTGAGGCTGGAGTCAGTGCATCAAGAGCCATCACACACAGACGGATCCTGGACATGGGCTTCAAATGTCGTATTCCTCTTGTCAAGCCGCTCCTGAACAACAAACAACGTCAGAAGCGTCTTACCTGGGCTAAAGAAAAAAAAGAACTGGTCTGTTGCTCATAAGAGATTGCATCTCATTTGGAAACCAAGGACCCAGAGTCTGGAGGGAGAATGGAGAGGCACATACTGCAAGATGCCTGACGTCCAGTGTGAAGTTTCCACAGTCTGTGTCGATTTGTGGAGCCATGTCATCTGCTGGTGTTGGTCCACTGTGCTTCATTAAGTCCAGGGTCAACGCAGTCGTTTACCAGGAGATTTCGGAGCACTTCATGCTTCCTTCCACAGACGAGCTTTATGGGGATGCTGACTTCATTTTCTAGCAGGACTTGGCACCTGCCCACACTAACAAAAGCACCAAAACCTGGTTCAATGACCGTAAGATTACTGTGCTTGATTGGCCAGCAAACTCGCCTGACCTGAACCTCATAGAGAATCTATGAGGCATTGCAAAGAGAAAGATGAGAGACATGAGACCGAACAATGCAGAAGAACTGAAGGCCGCTACTGAAGCATCCTGGTCGTCTAAGAGCCTCGTCACCATACTGGGCTTGAAGTCTTCTGTAAACGTTCGTCGGTTTTACTCCATGAGAAATGTCATTACAAGTCCCAGGTTGACTTGAACACCCTTCGTAATTCATTAACAAAACTATTACTTTGAAATTCTGTCTTTCCTCATGATACCTTAATGGCTTTCTCATCTGGAAAATATTCATGTAGATCTACTGATGTGTTCAAGAAGATTTTAGATATATTTTAGGGGATAAAAGGTTGGAAAAAATATTTCATGCATGTTCCAGGTTTGTTGTCTCTTAAGTAGATGGAAATCATAAAAAGACACTTTTAGAATTTAA
The DNA here is from genome assembly GCA_011419295.1 of Clarias macrocephalus. Lineage (NCBI taxonomy): Eukaryota > Metazoa > Chordata > Actinopteri > Siluriformes > Clariidae > Clarias > Clarias macrocephalus. The sequence goes on from JAAGKR010002845.1 coordinate 33,177, forward strand.
CCCCCTTTTTTCTACAATAGATATGGAAGTCATTCAGTTTACTGCCTATGATTCATCAGTTAGAAACCAAGACAATGTTTTATTCAAAATGTTATGCAAAGCACAACAGTCTCTCTCTCTCTCTCTCTCTCTCACGCACACAGGAACTGTACGAACTGTCCAGCGATTTAAACAGAAACAAGACACTGCTGTTATTACAGCCCGTTTAACAGAAATTGGAATTAAACTCATATTAATTTGAAATGAGCAGCTTTAACCAGCTGGTAAATAAAAACATGGCAAAGTAAATATGAAAATTGCTTTATTAAGTGTTTTCAGGTACAAGTGCTTCCTTACCACTTATGATTAAGGTCACAGGCATGGAATGTTAGAGTTTATCTACACGTGTAGAATTACAAATCACATTCCAGCTTCGCTCATGTATTGTACTGAAATCTCATAATAATATAAAAATGCATATGTAGTGCATCATAACTACTTGAATTTTAAATATTATTGTTAGAAAATGCTTTAACAAAGCATCACGGTGATAAAAATTGTGGTCCTCATTACACGCGTACGCTGCATCTAAGCTCCTGCTGGACAAGAAAGGAAAAAAAACTGCTAATTGAATTCATCTTAGCACAGATTAATTATGGAAAGCATGTCGGTTCAGACTAAACATTCTGAGCGAAGCAGGATTATCATCAGGACACATCGATGATAGCGAGTACATTAGGCACTGCTGAGAGGAGATATGTTTGGGTGCTTCTCATGACCTAGTCCTTCTTTTTGTCCTTCACTTCCTCGTCGTCTGTGTACTCCGTCGGCTCTTCACCAGGCTTCAAGAGTTTGCCGATATAGTCGTATTTGACTGTCGGGAGAAAGAAAGAACAAATGAAACAACATGATTATGCAATGCGGCATCTAAACTAGGGACGGGAATCACCAGTAACCACCTGATACCATATTATTAAGAGATACATACATCTAATGTGATATTATTTTCTATAGATTCATGATTTTTTTTATAAATATCCTGACTTTTCTGCGATTTTGTTAAAAATTTAAATCTTTGAAATAGTTTGATGATTAATTAAATGTAGTTCCTTAGAACATTCATTTTCTCACTTAAAAACCAAGCGCAGCATTTAAACAACACTAACTTTAAGTACAGGAGTTTAACAGTTAACTTCAAATTCAAATAAGCAAAACAGCTATACTTTTCCTGAGCATCGCATGTTTCTGTTATGGTGTCTGCAATAATTATTATTTCTAAACAAATTTAGCAAATAATTCAGCCCTGACACACAGGATGAACATAGTGTAAATAGTTCTCTGCGATCTTTTACCTCCTCAAATGTCTCGAAACTCAACTTGACAGCACCTCATGATTTTCACGACTAATTAGCTTGGTTTTTGAGACTGGTGCAAGAGTGTGTAATGAGCAAGTTTAGACTAATTCGCTCACATGACTAGATCAGATGCTTTTACTGCATGCAATTTTGATTAATATAATGCCATAAAAAACTTGTTTCTGTTGCGCCACTCGGTACAGGATGTTTTATCTCTGAGGCTGATTGCCTGATTCCCGGTCCCGCCCAATAAAACTGAAAACCAGCCAATTCTGGTCACTGGCAGATCGATCTGTGCATCTCTATTATAAATGTAAAAAAAAAATAATAATAATTTTGATTTTGGAGTCAGTGTAGTGATACGTGAATCACCACACAAAAGAATCACGATTGATAACTGAATCACTCCTCCATCTCTAGTCTGTCAAGCGCCTCGACTCACAGGTGAACTGCGTCTCCCACTCGCTCAGGCTCTCCTGCTGCGTCGAGTTGAGGTCCGAAAGATCGTCGTGCGCGTCTTTCAAGGCTTCCTTCTCGAGACAGAACGTAGCCAAGCCTCTGGAAGCATCTCTGCCTGCGAAGACTCCGTAAGGGCCATCTGGAAATCCACAGCAAGTTCATACGCTTAAATCATGCAACAATCAAAGTGTTATCATATCATTTCTAGGATAACGGGCAAAGTCGTAAAAAAAAAAATAAATAAATAAATGTAGGAACAGGAGATGACATTTTGCCTAATTGCACAGAGTGGGGGGGAAAAAAAGAACTGTTTGATTAGACCGTGATCTTTGGCCTTCTCTTGTGAAGCTCATTACTCATTCACGAGCTTCACACTGTTCTGCTATTTGGAGAGCAGGAATTATTACACAGTGTACAAACTAAGTGGGAGTCTGAAAAAAAAAAAGTATGAAAGTTATTACAGAGTCAAAGGTTTGAGCATTTCTGATCCAAGGGGGGAAAAAAAAGCCAAGAGAAGGGGGATGACTCAAGTGAAAAAAATGAGTGTAAATCATTTGCAAAACTGAAATCTGGGGGAAAAAAACATGGAGGAGGAAACTGAACCAAATCAGAACAACTTGCTGACTGCATTCCTAAACAGACCAACTGACACCGAATGCATTAACAAACACCGCGCAGAACACTTGTCCTTAACTAATCCGAGTATTACCAGGACCGTAGAACTTCTTCCCTCTTGTAACATCGAACACTTTGCCCTTGATGGCCATCAGGATCCTGGGATCTGCCACTCCGTCATACTGCTTCAGCTCCTCCAGAGTAAAGTCTCTCTTCTTCATTTTAGGCAGCTGCTCTTCCACCTCCACCTCCTCCGCAGGCTTGTCTCCGCGAAATATTTTATACACCAGGAACAAACAAAGGCAAAGCAAACTCAGGTTTAAAGGTGATGTGAAAATTTCTTCAAAAACACCCCCAGAAGTTTGCTGCTCGCTTTCGTCTTCGGCCATGTTTGTTTCTGGCTCGCTCGCGCTCTCTCTCTCTCTCTGAGCAAAAGCAAGCGTCGCTAGGAGGAACATGGAGCGACCAATCAGGAACGAGCTTCCTCACAGATTAACCAATCAGCTGCCTTTAAGGATCTCCTTACCTATTTGCATATGTAAGTTTTGTCCGACTGCTTCATTTGCACTAAGGTGTTTTACAGTTACTTTTAGAAGCATAATGTCTGTTGCTTTTTTAACCATAGCCATGTTGTATTCTCCCTAAATGAATTATTTACGTTTTGAAGAAAAAAAATACCTGGGCGTGTTATATTCAATCAAAGGACAGTTTTTTTTAAATAGTTATTTTACCCTAACAGAAATGTATAATTTACGAGGTGGTATCGAAAAGTTTAAAGACTAGTTTTGTAACACGCCAACAGGTGGCAGCACAAGGCTGCACGCGCAGTCACATGGAGTCAGTGTGGAAAAAAAAAAGACTTCGGATCCATCTCCTTTATCAGGATTCATGAATCCTTCTCTTTGTTTACTCGGATCCGTTGAATCCTGAGTTATCTTGTTGCTAACAACAACGTAGATAAATACAAACTGAAAATTACACCATTCAGTTGTTCTAAATAGTTGTTACTTGGTAACTGTAGAAACAAGTAGCTTACAGTTCTTGCATGGTCAGAAATGTAAGAGACTCAAAATGTACACGTACTGAATCACAGTGTTGGGGGACGTTACTTTTTAAAGTAACTAATTACATCACAAAATTATTGTCTTCAAAAAGTAATCAGTTACATTACCGCGTTATTTTCTGATAAAAGTAACTAGTTTGAGTACTTTTCCACTGCAGAAAATGAAAACTCCTTTGTGCTTCCTCATGCATGTTGTTTTAGTCAAGACCTTTATAATTATTCTACCGTCATCACTAATACTCACCTACGCGGTTTCGTGTGGTGGCCGTAAATACAGTTCATCATGATTCACTGCGAGTTTCGGCGCTGTGGTTAGGTTTCCATCTTTCCGCGCGTCGGACCTCACATAGTCAAACCGCATAGGAGAGATAGGGGTATAACAGCAGGAATAACAGAGGGTGGAGGGTTATCGGGGGCGGGGCTTGTAGGACGACTTTCACACACACACACACACACACACAACCACACACACACACCAATGGATTAGGAATAACTGCTGTCTGGCTCACGTATTACATAAATTATCTAAATAACGGATTATATTTTTGAAAAAGTAACCAAGTAACAGAATACTTGAATGGCGGACCAACCAACTTATGCATGACAATCGTAAATCGAACAATTCAATACATTGCTGTCATTGTCGGTGTGTCTTACAAAAGAATGCAATTCTCACGTGTGATTTGAACATGTGCGAAGTTCATCCTCAGACTGCTAACCCTGGAGCAGAAAAAAATTGTGCTAAAGTCTGCCAAGAACTCTGTCAGCGTGCCGTGGATGACCCGTTCTTCATCTCGAGGATTTTTACATTAGGAAAAAAAAAAAACAGAAAAACAGATAATGGCTAAAATTGTCTGGGTTTTAAGAGCTAGTCTTTTGGGAAGGTGCCCTGTGCCCATGTACATCCCATACATCAAAAGAATGAGTTATTAAGAACATAAAGTCTTAGAGAGACTGGGAGACAGACAGACGATAGGAGATACATTAGCATTTTCCAGTTAAGCAAAATGGTTGCAGCAGACACAAGCTGTTTGGATGAATTTTTCTCTGGATGAAGGCCATAGATAGTGTTACCACATACTGAATCAGGAAGCACAAGGTTTTCATCATATTACACAAATGGAGTTACGAAATTAACAACAACAACTACAACAGTCAGTTGTTATTTTAAGACACGGAGGTCAGCCTTTCTGGAATAGTTCTTGCAAGAACAGTATTGCCAAGTGCATTTGCGAAACCCATCAAGCACCACGATGAAACGTTACCTCTGCTGCAGAGGAGAAGTTCATTTAGAGTTACCAGCCTCAAAAATCACCAATTAACAAACAGACCTCAGATTAGTGTCGTTATGTAGGCTTTACAGAGCATAAGTAGCAGCTACATCTCAATATCAACTGTTCAAAGGAGATTTTGTATTGTTTTACAATAAAAAAAACATTTTAAAAATCAGGAAAGACCATGGATTTAGAAGGTGTGTCCAAATATTTGGCTGGTACTATATATCACATAGAGCTTTTAACCCTAAAATTATCAGGGAATATAAAATGTCATGTCTGCTTGCACCTCCAGGATCTGTCATCGATTCCCCCTCCTGTGCACATGGAGTTTGCATGTTCTCCCTGTGCTTGCAGGGTTTCCTCCTACGACCCACAGACCAAAAACAGATTGGAGTTCCCAAATTGCCCATAGTGTGTAAATGGGTGTGAGAGTGCGTGTGTGTCCTTGCGATGGATTGGCACCCTATCCAGGGTGTATACTGGAAGATACTCCACACCTCCGACACTACATACAGAATGATGAGTGAGTGAATGACATCATTAAAATGTGTTGATGTAGACAATTTGGTCAATTTTGTGTTATATTGCTTATAATGTCCCTTAACAAAAGATAAACAGGTATGGGATAAGGTTGTTAAAACAACAACATCCTAGTTAAAACTACATACGTTGGCCGACAAGCGAAAAACAAAATGAAACAAAACCGAAAAACAAAATCCCCCCCTCCACCCCAAACAAAAACATAAAAAAAAACCAAAACAAAATAACAAATACGGAAACAAAATAACAAAACCAAAAACACAATAACAACGGTAGCTAAGAAGTGCAAAACAAAATAAATTAAAAAACAAAATAACAGAAACCGAAAACAAACTGAAAAAAACAAAAACAAAAAAAACAAACAAACGAAAACAAAATTACAAATCCGGAAACATAATAATAAATCCAAAAACAAATCAACAAAAATGGAAACAAAATAACAAATACAAAACAAAAAAACAAAAAACAAAATGAATGATTTTTTTTTCACTGCTATTGTTATCCCACAGGCATATTATTCCCTTTTTTTTCTTCTTCCGTACAAAAGTTAGTTTTCCTGCACTGTTTGTTGTAGAACTATGAATGAGGTGTCAAATCGTGCGGCTTATTCGGGAATGGGGTGCTATAACTTTTCTAAGGGGTGGGCGGTTAAACCGCACTAAAAAGTCCCATACACTTAACATTGAGATGAACATCAGTCACACGAAACTCGGTACACATTTAGAGCTCATTGAGTCGAACAACTTTCGCACTGTATGTCACGGACTCAACTCAACAGGAGACCGTTTATTTTAGGTCATTCACAAAAACACACCTGATGGATTATGATATTATATATACATTTATATAATACTCCTCTTAGGGAATTTATACGATCGTCACCAACCCGTGCCGATGTGACCTAAAGACATTGAGGATGCAAAATTGTGGAGGGATTTTTCGATGTCTTAACCGTAAGCTGAAAAATTATTAATAACTTTCTGTATGGCATTATATTGAGTGACATTATATTCAGTGACACGTTCAGTGACATCACATTGAGTAACATCATAGTGTGATGCATTTGCGGCCTATTGAACACACGTACACATCACAACTGTTAACACTCACACACACACGCACACACACACAAACACACTCATACATCACACACATGCACACATACATACACACATTTCAAATGTTAACACTCACATGCGCGCACACACACACACACACACACCTCTCTCAGGATGCACACACATGCACAAACACACGTATGTTACAATGTTAACACTCTCACACTCACACACACGCACGTATACACAACCACACTCATACTCATGTATATCACACATCACAAATTTGCACACTTCCACACTCACATCTCTGTCTCACACGGCGCAGGCAGAAGCATATACACCCACACACACTAACAAGTCACATGTCTCATGCACACATTACACACCTAATAACACACATCACTAATGTAAACACACAGACTCACACACCACACACACAAATATGCACAAACACATTTATTCCTCATACACAGACTGACATATCCACACGTCACACACCTCTGTCCCTCACTCTCATACACACTAACCCTCACACACACACACACGCACACACTAACGCACTCAACAAATATTTAGGGCCCAAACTGACATCAGCCATATATAGTGTGTGACGTATACACGTTGTGCGGTGCAACTGGGTGGCGATGGCTTTTTCGAGGTCTTAACACACTCAAATAACACACAGGTTGTGTGATGGCACAGGGTGCTTGGGCTCGTCATCGTTGCTTGCAACTATATTTCTTTTTCAATTTTTTAAATTCTTCTTCCATACAAAAGTTTGGCACGTAACTAGAATAATCGTGCGGCTTATTCGGAAATGGGGTGTTATGACCTTTCTAAGGGGTGGGCGGTTAATTGTCCCAAAAGTCCCATAGACTTAACATTGGGACCGACATCAGCTATGTCTATGATGCCATGGCAAGCACCACTCACATTTTCTTCAGGAAATGTACCTCTCTAGTTTTGTTTTGCACTTTTGCACATCTTTAACTAATTAGTTACGAAAAAAAAGGGAAATTCGACGTATACAGGGCCTGAGGTGTCACACCTCTACATTAGTTCTGACGCAGCCTTTTTTTATGTAGCGCAACAGCGCTCCGAACCACAAGATGGCGCTCATGAAGCTCATTGAGCGCTGAAGAAAAGATCAACCGACGCAGCCTTTTTTATGTAGCGCAACAGCGCTCCGAACCACAAGATGGCGCCCATGAAGCTCGTTGAGCGCTGAAGAAAAGATCAACCAGGAAAAACAAACCGACCCAGAGACACAAGGTCCAGTGACGTGGCCTGTGCAGGAGTGTCTCACTGCTGCTGATACATACAACAATTTAAAGGTTTGTTTTTCATTTTCTTAGCTGTTTAAGCCAGTGTTTTGCTTTTATAATGAGTGTAACAACAAACAGTTAATAATTAGCTCTATACACAGAGCAGCTTAGAATTTCTGAGTCCTCATTAGATCCTAGATTGTGAGAAAAACAATGGATTATATAGTGAACTGTAGGTACAGTAGAGCTTTTATCTATTTATTTTTTTTTAACATTCAGCTATTTGTTACTGATTTTACAGGACGTTTAGTAACTACAGTTTAATCAGGAGATCATTACAAACCTGTGTGATTATAGCATCATGACATGTGGATTGTTAAAGGTTACAGCTGTTTAATGATCTCCTCCAGTTGTTCCCAGATGTGGCTTTAATGACATAAGGCTAATCAGGCCATATAGACGGATAGATAGACATCTAGACAAATGTCTGAGAAGGGGAGTGCAAAAAACAAACAAACAAACAAAAAACTATAGTTGAAAAATGTATAATTTTTTAATTATTTAACACCTGGTTAGTTTAATATACTTTTTTGTGTTATCTTAATAAATAAAAGAGAGGTTTTGTTTGTACATTGGTCAGAACTCATTCTTTCAATAATATCTTTTACATTAAACACACTGAAGGACCCGAACGCAGTCTCTGAGAATTGTCTGTCCGTTTGTCTGTCCAGACAGATTTGGTCACAGCATCACACAAAACTGGCTGGAAAGATTGAAATTAAACTTTACCACAATTAAACACTTTTTCAGTACGTACTTAGACTCTCTGCCTGAAGTTTAATCTGCACCATAAGTGAAATCAAGATGTTGAGTAAATGTTATGAACAGTTGTGTGCTGGATTTAATAATCTACTTTAAAATAATCTACTAATGCGCTGCTGTCTCAATGTAAACAAACACCTGCACTAATAGATATTAATTAGAAACGATAAAGTGAATATTTTTACTGGGATTAGTTCATATTTTCACTTTGGCTGAAATAACAGCGCTGAAGTGAATTTTAACACGCCGGAGTCGTTTTAAGATAAAACTTCCTTTTCTTTTACTGAACACGGAGTGTATTTGGCTGACGATGAAAGAAGAATGAAAAACATTAGATTTTTTCTATTAATAAGTTAGACCGAGAGTTCTGCCGTACAGAAAGACAAACAGACATTTAATTTCCGTGGACTTCAACCGGAAATAATAATATCACTGATTACATTCAAAATCGACAGATTATTTTTAACTTTAACCTTTAATTTTTATTAATTATTCTCTATTTCGACAAACTCTTTTCCTGTTAGAGAATCTAGTATCATGTAAAGACAGAATAGATTGTGTATAAGCATGTAATAGTGTGATATTACAAGATTAATGTACATGTCTATTCCATGTTTGTCTTGTCATTCACTGACAAGTATAAAAAGTAAACTTATTTATATTCTGTCTCTCATATCACTCCCTCATATAAATATATGTATAGTTGTTAAAAAAAACACACTCGTAGCACAGGTTGTTGTTTCACTGTACTCACGCTAGACTAAGAAATGGGTATAATATATCCGTCTATTACAGAATTATGCTATAAGATGTCAGAGAGCGAACGTCCAGCCACTGACAAACAGGAGACCATGGAAGGCCACATGGGCAAAGAGTCATCATCGCAGTCAGACGGTGAGTCTTTTCATGACGCGCAAAGTGACATCTCCGCTGACGTCGCCCCGACTCGCAAGATGAGGAAGAGGCCAGAGAGCAAACAACCTCCTGATGTCCAGGAAAGTCCAGAGACAGCTGGTGTGGCGGAAAATGCATCGAAGGTGAGTCAGGATTTATTCTGTGTAATGAGCATTTGTGTAAAGTTATATTTTAAAAAAGGCAGGGGTGTGTGATCCTTTATTTGAATGCCTTCAAGACAAGATTTTCTATCAGTAATATAAAGCAGGAAATAATATTTATTTTATAGTCAATAAATTGATCTATAGATAGATGAACCTTAAAAAGAAGGGGTGTAGCTGGGCCCCTCGCTGCAGCCGCCCCTCCCACCTGTACACACAACTCCCAGTCATAGAGACTTCAAAGCCAGTGGAACTCCAGCGCTGTTTCTTTGATTATTTGACAGAAGAGGCTTTAAAGCTTTTTAAAACTTTCATGTGTTTATTTTAAAAAATGAGCGCAGGATATCAGCTTTGCAGAGGTGGTCCAAAAGTGTTTTTTTTTATTTATTTCTTTTCTTTTCTTTCATTATGTTTCCAATTTCCAAACCCCATAATAATATTTCAGGTCTGTTTCTAAAGAGCCGTATTTTACGTTTTACGCATGCAAAATTTTCCAAATTGCCCAGTTCCAAATCAGACAAATGGGAATATTGGGAAAATCCTCGATCTTATTCTTTAGAAAAGTAGCAGCACATTTCAGACTGTGGGTGGAGCAACTGATTCTTGCCAATTTATTCTTTATTTTGCGCTTTGAGAAACACAGTAATAAAAGTAGGGTACATACTAGAAATAATTTCCAGTAGAAAAAAATGTAATATAAAGTTGTAGCGCTGCATTGGCCAGTTTTTATTGAAATTAAGTAAAGAAATAAATTTAATAATCTCTTAATATCCTAGATATCATAAACATAATGTGACATACTTTATATTAATATTACTATTTATAATCAGATTATCATTCGGCCCTGTTAGTAGAGCTCTGGGTGCCAAACGTCTTTTGTTTTAATACATTCCTGTAACCTCTGTTTAGGCTTCTGCAGAGAAGGCAGCTGTGAGTCAGGGAGGTTGGGGCGGCTGGGGAAGCTGGGGGAAGTCTCTTCTTTCTACAGCCACAGCCACCGTTGCCACCGTAGGCAAGTCCTCTCATAATTATTCCCATTTCTCCTGTTTTTTTTCCCCCCACAAAACATGAAATAATCTTATTCATGAACAATATTGACGTGATCACTTTTTGCTTTCTGATTTAAGGACACGGACTGTCGCAGGTCATCGAGAAGGCGGAGACGTCTTTGGGAATCCCCAGTCCTACAGAGCTCTCCGCTCAAGTGGAAAAGGAAGCGGAAACACACGGTACTGTACCCGGCAACACTCAAAAATAACTTGTATTGGAAGTCTAAAGACCGTGTCTTATTCCTTGTACACTGTCTGGAGTCTCCCTAACAAGTGGTTTCCTCATGGATGCACACGACTGTTAAGTCCCAATCCTGTGAGCTCTTATCACATTTTTTTTATGGTCCGACTTCACAGAGCATTTAAGTGAGCTCCACTTTTTTCCCCCTCCTTAGGAGGCCTGGTGGTGTAGTTGTTAGCACTGTGGCCTCACACCTCCAGGGTCTGGGTTCACTTCCCACCTCAGGGTCTGTGTGCATGGAGTTTGAGTTTGCGTGTGTGTGTGTTTGTGAGCACCCTGTGAAAGATTGATACTCTGTCCAGGATGTACCCTGAGACTTTTGTGCCCAAAGTCTACTGGGATACACTCCAGGCCTGCGACCCTGTACAGGATAAGTGTTATAGAAGATGAATGGATTGATGCATAAAAACTTTTACTCTATACCGCTTTATCCTGTATACAGGGTTGCAAGGGGCCTGGAGCCTAAACTAGGAAATTTACGGTACACCCTGGACAGGGTGCCAATCTATCTCAGAACACACACATACACACAGTCACACACTCCGAGCAATTTGGTGACATCAGTAGACCTAATCTGCATGTCTTTGAACTGTGCGAGGAGACCAGAGTACCTGGAGGAAACCCACCAAGCACGGGGAGAACATGCAAACTCCAGAGATGGGAATCGAACCCGGACCCTGGAGGTGCAAGACGACAGTGCCAAGTGCTAAGCCACCGTGCCGCCTCTCACATAAAATATTTCACATTAAAAAGAAAACGGCTAGACATTATGGTCACGTTTATAGTCTTGAACCTGTTGTCTCACCTCAGGTCCTTCCAGCTCCAGTGAAGGAAACGCAGCAGAGGGAGAAGGTAACGTGCTGGGAAGTGCAGTGGGAATGCTGTCCTCTAGCAGTATGGGAATGCTGTCCTCTCTGTCCAGTGTGGTGCAGAGTACAGTAAGAGTTTATTCATTTCTAAGCACGTATTATTATTATTATTACTTATAATATTACTATAGAGATTTATTTTCCTGTTGCTTTCTATTCTTAAAGTAAGTAAAGTTTTTTTTTCTCTCCTGTTTTTTTATTTATTTATTTTTTGGTCATTCAGAGTAAAACAGTAATAAGTGGTGGACTGGATGCTCTGGAGTTCATCGGCAAAAAGACGATGGATGTGATAGCAGAAGGAGACCCAGGCTTTAAAAGAACCAAAGGCCTGATGAACAGAACGTCCACCTTGTCGCAGGTGCCTATAGACACGAGTGAACGGGAGCATCCAGAGAATATTCCTAAACTCGACTCCTTAATTTTACGTCGTGATGACCTGTTTCTCTGTTCAGGTTTTACGGGAGGCAAAGGAACGAGAGGAACAACAGACCGCTCAGAACGTCGCCTCGGAAACGGAGAAGAAGGCTCATTATGGGATGCTGTTTGACGAGTTCCAGGGCCTGTCGCATCTCGAGGCTTTGGAGATCTTGTCCAGAGAGAGTGAAGCCAAGGTAGCGACGGATCATTACAGAAGTTTAGCGTGAAGATTTTACTCTCAGAACGTGTTTTCTTATTTCTGTGCAATCAGAAGTCCCGGTTCGACTCGAACGCCCCTCATAATATTTCCTGAAGGGACTGAATTATGTATCGAATCACTGTAGAGTATTGAATTGATTCGAATCTTATTAAAACATTAAAATAAGTTCATACACAAAAATTCATGAAGGTCATAAATAAAAACAACCTTTTGCTTAAACCAGGTACAAGTTGTTTATAGTGCACTGCATAGTTTATTAACACGATTACATCATAGTTAATAAAGTGATTCATTAATAAAACACTATAAGTTTTATTAGCTATTTTGCCTTTGGAGGTAACCGGATGAGGCGTGGTGTTGACGATGTGTGCAGGTGAAATCGGTGCTGAACACCTTATCGGGCGAGGAGCTGTCAGCTCTGAGAGATGATCTGGAGCAGATCAAGGAGTCCTTCTCCCTGATGGAGTTTGATGAGGAGGAGGTAGACGACCCAAAAGGTAAATAAATAGACTCGCTAACTACATTCATATTTCGAAAATATGGTGGTGTAGTGGTTAGCCCCGTCGCCTCGCATGTCCAACGTCGAGGCTTAGAGTCCCGCCTTCTGGTCTGTTTTTTGCATGTTCTCTCCTGCTTGATGGGTTTCCTCCGGGTACTCCGGTTTCCTCCCACATTCTAAAGCCATGCAGAATAAGCTAATGGGTTTTTCCAAATTCCCTGTAGTGCGTGACGTGCAATAGCCTGGCACCCTGTACTCCAACTCGTGCCCCAGGTCCCCTGGGATTCAACATCCCTAGTTGAACAGGAGGGACGCCACTGAGAATGAGCCAGAATTCACACACTAGTATAGACCATATACCTACACTGTTACATTTGTGCCTCATTCACAAAACCAGCCAGTCAGCGCTTGGCAGGAGGTAAATTCTGATTGGCTGTTTCAGGTTGGAAAAGAGATCCAATCAGATTTATTAGATTTTTCTCCCTAATTTGAAATAATTCAATAATTCAACAGCTTGCCCATGGAGTCTCTCTGTTGTTACATCTTTTTGAACTGCTGCCCACACACTATTAGAGGAAAGTGCTATCCACTCTTTTCCACTTGTCTGTAAATTTGTATCTGGATCCAGATATTATTATTATTATTATTATTATACCCTTAATTTATATGAATAATTGAGTCAGCCCTCTATCTCTAATCCTATAAATGATGTTAAAAGAAATTGCGATATTTTTCTTTCATAGTCGATGATGGTGAAAATTTTGTTAAGGAACTGACCGATGCGCTTAAGAAGCTTCACATTTCCACAACAGCGGAGAGACTTGGCAAGGTCATTTTTTTTTCATTTGAAAGTATGAATGATCAAGATTATTATTAGTGTAAATACTTTTCAATATATATATATATATTTTTATCATTCAGGCTAGGAAAAATACATTTGAGCGTATTATGGACATGAAGATCCCAAGTGATGTTCAGCAGCAGCAGCAGCAGCATGAAGAGGGCACTGAGCAGGAGGCCACGCTTACCAAGTGCACTGTCGAGGTGTCAATACAAATCTCTTATTTTTATTTATTTATTTGATTTGATTTAAGATATATTTCTTTTCTTTATTGTGTGGGTCCATATTGTGCTGTTTGTCCCTGCTGTCCTATAGGATGCTCACTTCTCTGCTATAACGAGCTTGGCCGAGCTCACAGCCAGATCCATCGAGCAGTTCCACAAGGTGGCAGAGATGATTCTCCACTCCAGCATCGAGGGGGTCACTGCTCTGGAGCAAGCCAAAGTCTTAGCACAGTAAGGATTTTTTCTCTTAACAAATAGAACAGCAAGTGTGTATTTATATAAAGGAGTATATTCAAGTAACAACTATGTCTTATTTTTCAGAATCACAGTTATTCTTTGTAAGGAGATATCAATGCTGTCGAAAAAGTTCACAGCTTGTTTAGCTACAATTGGGGTAAGAATGACTCTAGACGAGGCACATAACGAGGCTGTAGGTCGATTTAAATTCAATTTCAATTCTGCATCTAAAGCTTTAATCACAACTCTGGTCACAAGATGAATGAAGAATATCACATTGTTTAAATCCTATGGCTGTGTTCTGTTAGTTCTGGTTAAATACGTAAATACGTAATCTGAAGTTTGGAATTGGTAATTGTATAGAAATTACTTACATTTTGTATCTTAATTACAAAACTGAAAAAGGAAAAGTTTTGTCTGTTGTAAATGCTGTCTTGTGACCCACATGCAGTACCTTTAGTTCCCACTAGGGGTCCACATTTTGGGAAACACTCCTCTAGTCTATATATAAAAGATCATCAAGTTTATTAGTCCTCTAATGTTAACAGATGCCGCGCCCATGTTCTCAGAACTCTTCATTATGAGCCGTGACACAATTTAATCAAATAAATCTTTGTATTTTTCTTTACAGTCAAATGAAAAAGGAGAGGTACTGAATCCATTAATCACTGGAGTCTTCCTAGAGGTTGGTATCATGAACCCATTTAAGACAACAGGACACATTAAGCCTAGTGGACTAGACATAAGACAACCTTTTAAGATAAATAATGTATCAACAACATAGAAGTTAATGGAGTTTGCCTATTTGGGATCATATAATGTGAATCTGCACAATATACTACAATATTAGTACAGATAGAAACTCAGCATGGTCTGGAAAATCATTAACAAATAAGAAAAAGTAAAAGTTGCTATTGAATAAATATTCACGCACCCCACTCTCTCTCTCTTTTTCCACATTTTGTAATTTTTCACACCTTGAACTGAAATGGATTCAATAAGGATTACTAGTAGGCTGATAAAAATCACAAAAACTAACGTATAAATATATAAAATATATTTATTAAATATATTTATATATAAAATATATTAAAAAAAGATATTAACGTTCTGAATGCACAAGTATTCACTGCTGTTTTTTTTTTTTTTTTTTGGTAAAGAGCCATGGTTACAGATAGCAAGGCTCAATTAATCATAAAAAATCTAAATCAAAATATGTAACTGTGCAATTATTTAATCGCAAAAGGCTGCAATTTATTGTAATTTAAGTTTTTATTTTTTAATTTGGAATAATTTTGAGGTGATGTATAAATATCTGTAAACATCCTCTTAATGATATCATTTGTGCCATTATTTGTTCTTAGCCTTGATAAATAGGTCTGAATACAAAATGGTGCATAATTGCAATAATAATTATTATTAATAGTATTATTATAATTTTTTAAATCATATCATGCAGGCTTAGTCACAGCACCAAATTTTAGCTTGCTGTGAAAAATTGCACCATTCACCATTTTTTCTTATTGCTAAATTTATGGCTCTGATGGTTTTTATATTAAGAACTGTTGCTATACATATTTTTTATATTTTGTTCCATAGTAGAGTAAGAGAGTTGCTCTTTTTCAAACTACAGTCCATAATACCAGTTATCAGGTTGTTCTGTTAAAAACAGATTTTAAAACTTTAAGAAAGCCTGAATATGTTTCACTGGAAATATATGGGTATGTTTTTACTTCATTTTAATCATTAATCATTTAATGCACATGATTTCTGCAAATATCCAGTTGCACAAAAAGGCATTAAAAATTAACAATAGTCAACCTGTTTAAAGATGTTTAAAACAAATTTTTTTTAAAAAGTGTTTGAATCCTTGACATCAGTTTGTTCGATAACAGTTCTTGCAAAAATTAACATGAACCTTTAGTTAATTCAATAAATATTTGTCAGAATGTCCACGAAGCTCCAATACTCAGAATCTCTGAGTGAAATGTTCAAAATCAAATCATTTGGGACTGACCAGACCTTAAAATCTAATTCAAATTGGAATTTGTATTTGTCACATACCAAACACATTGTGATGTGCAGTGAAATGCTTATACAACTGTCCTTGACCTAAAATGGAAAAATAGAATAGAATAGACACTACAATTTCAAAAAATGCACTAGAGAATACAATTAAACTGAAAACAAACAAACAAAAAAAAACAATTATAAAGGTTAGAATAAAATAGAATAAAATGGGATTAAAAATATTTTAAAATATAGAAATGACAGGATTTACATAATGTGAAAACATTTATAAAATATCGAGGGGTAGAAATACGTTGTGTGTATGACAGCAGCATGAAGTATGAAATTAAATGATGTGTGTGTCCGCAGCCAAAGTGTTATTGTGTTATATGTTTCAAAGTGCAAGTTTTATGTGTAGTGCTTTAAAATCCTATGAAACTTAACTTTTGGTTGAGATGCTTGAAAAAGGAAACGCATTTCATTACAAGAAAACATGTGACTTTTGCTGTTAGTAATCCTCTCACCGTCCACTTTATTAGGTATACATGTACCCTTAGGTATTCATGCACTAAGATAACTGAATATGACGGTAGGTGTGTTTATATTAAATAGACCAGTCAGTGGATATTAAAAGTTTCAAATATCAAAGATTTTACCATGTGAGCAGTGTTTTTTTTTTTTTTTTACCCCCAGGGTGCCACATAAACGCTCAGCTCAAACATCTCCAACAAGCGTTCCTTTTTAGTACTTGACTGTTTGTGCATTGTGTGTTTAATTAAACCATTAAACCATAAAACATTTTCTTCTTCTTTTGCTTCCCAGGCCTCCAACAGCGCTTCATATATCCAGGACGCGTTCCAGCTGTTAATGCCAGTATTAGAGGTGTCTCATATTCAAAGCACGGCAGACTCGAGTCAGCGATAACCTCTTAACCCTGGCCCGTGCCAAGCAGGAATTTAGACATTAATAAGCAACAAGATCAAGCTTAGACATGAACTTCAGAGTAACACACAAAAATGGACTTTTATCGTAAACCTCACCACTAAAATATTATTGAGGATTTTCTAATGTTTTAAAAATGTTAGCGGCGTTCTGTGTATTCATTCTTAAGAGAATATATCTATATTTTTGTCTTATTCAGATTTCTGACCTTATCAGAATCAGCTGTTAACCATTAAAAAAAAAAAAAGTTACAATTTAAAACTTTTTTTTGGATCTTTTGCAAACGATTCTAATTACATTTATTAAAGAATGTATCAGTATTGTTTCGAGTCCGGTAAATACAGACTCGTAGATTTTAAAGAAACATGAAATGTAACCTCTTGTGTAAGCACTTCGAGTAGTTAATCCAGTTTGTGTTGTGATCTAAGAACATCTAGTGTTGTCCAGCGTTCCTCACGGTTGAGGTTCTGTACTGCCATGGGGACGCTATGTCGGGTGTAGTCGTGCTCGCATACTATACACTCAAAGAATAAAATAGGTTCTGCATGTGGTATGATGTATGTAGTGTGATATTATTATTATTATTATTTTTAGAAATTCACTTTTCTTTTTATCTGATTACATACATAACACATTAGAACAGCATTTCAGAGACAGACGCGCCTCTTCCGCAAGTTGGTGACAATTTACATGCCAGTTTTCAAGGATCAGGCATTTCACTCTCTAAATGTACAAGATGTTCATGACTGCAGCGGGCTCCGAGCCACTTCGGCCGGCATCGTCATTTACAGACGTACATCGTTCTTTAAAACTTTAAGTGGATCTTTCAAAGGTTTTACTGTGGCAAAAATTCTCATCACCGTTCTATGCTTGAAGTCTTCTGTATTTACCAGAATTTTCACCACAAGTCCCGGTTTTGATTTGAATGCCCCTTGTGTTACAGTGGAGTCAAGACTGGTGCACGATTTTTAATTATTAACACACTATAACTGTAAAGTATTATGAAAGTATAGCTTTGACATTTCATTGTAATTAGTTCGCAATTTTTATCCTGACTCAAGTCAAATATTAGAGACATTAAACATACATTGATATATTGTATATTAATTAACATTAAACATTTATCATGACAGAAAATAAGGATGCTCCCTTTGAGGTCAGCATCACCTGTACAAATCATTTTTGATGCCAGACGGTTGTTTTATTTTTGAGTGATAATATGTACTAATGAACTCTGATCTTAAACCGCAGAGTACCTATGCAAAATGTTTAAAGATTATATTTCCACAAACATCAGCACATAACTGAATCATCATCATTATTTTTTTAATCTGCATGACAAAATCAACAAGTACACACATTCATATCTCACAAATGATTGTATAAAAAATACGACGTTAAGAGGCAGAGCTCGGGGGTGAAGAAGCCGCAGAAATGTTCAGCTGTTCTAATTTCTCCGTTAAAGACGCGTCTGGGTTTTCCGTGAACGCAGTAAGAGGCTCGAGGTACTGCGGACCTGCGACCTTCTTGCCGGTCAGGGGATCTACGACCGCCCCGACCTTGAACACAATCTCCGCCAGTTCGTGTCTGACATGTTTGCTTCGCCTCTCCGGTAAAGCCTTTAACAAAACCACGTCCCCGACTGTGCACTGCTCCAGGGCGTCATGGGCGAAGTAGGTCTTCCTTTTGTTGTAAAACTGTCAGTGGAGAAAGAGGAAAGTAATGAATATTTAGACACTGAAATAAATATATCACATTTTTGGAGGGGAGAGTAAATCAAAGGGATTTATGCTGTATCGAGTTTAGCTTTAAAAATTATTGGCACCCTTGGTTAAGATGTCTTTGTGGTTAATTAACTTTATCACACACTGAACACAGAAGGACTGGTTTCTGTAGTGCTTTAGAAAGTAATCTAAAATCACTCCTTAATACAGTCTCCAGATTCTGAATTCATTCTCCTCTTCCATCCACTACACACTTCCACCATTTTTGAGTCAAGAGACATGGATGGGCGTACCAAAGCCTGGCATCTTCCTGGCAAAGGCAATCACGGAATCCAAATGACGATGTGCAGGCTAGATACACAAGGTTTTCCAAGGGCTTTGGAGGAAAAACAGGTCAACATAATTACAAACTCTCCACCAGACTAAATAGTGAGGATTAAGTTATTTTCTTTAGAATTATCCTTTTTCCCCCCCAATTCCACCATAAGCAGTTTTTAAATCTTGTCTGACCTCAGAGCCCAGTTCCAGGAGCAACAAGAGAAGCGCAATTCTTTACATTTGTCATCAGATGAATAAAAAAGCCTTTTTTGGCCCTTGCTCCAAAGAGTTTGTTGGCATGAAGGTGTGTCTCATTGTAGATTTGAAGACCTTCAGGTGTGTACCCGTCTCCTCCATGTTAAATTAAACTGGCATCTATCTTATACAGTATTCTGCATGCTAGTGAAACAAAGTCATGTTTGGATGGACGGATGGCTGCTTGAGACGTCCTAAATGCTTAGATGAATTTAAAGATAAGATACAATATGAAGATGTTAAATATGTTTGGTTCGTACGGCTCTGCGGTTAGTACGGTCATCTTGCACCTGCACAGCTGCGTCCATGGCATGTTTGTTTGCATGTTCCCCACCATTCTCTGTTGGTTTCCTCACACACATTCCTAAAACATGTCTTTTTAGCCTGTTGTATGTTTGTGTTGGTGCCCTGGATAAGCATTATGGGGGGAAAAAAGAATGAATTAATGAATTAATTAAATTAACAAAAATGATCCACACTCAGTCTGTAGAATGTATTTTAATTAACTTGTAGAAAAGACAAACGCGCCATTTTCCGACGTAATCTCCTTGCTTTTCAATACACCTTGTCCATCGGTCAACGAGCCTTCGTATTCCCTCATTAAAATAAATATTTTAGAATATTTACGACTGAGCCACAAATGCTGCACTTCAACAAAGCTGAATCTTCATCCTCATAGGGTTGCTTTCAGGAGACCAAACAAGTGTCTGACATATCAGGACTATAGCACAAGATGCTTTAACACTTCAAAATGAGGTGCCTACAGAAGTATGCTGGTGTGCATCGACACGTGAGATCACGTCCCCTTGGATATCAGTCCTCTGTTTTTAAGGTTAGTCTTCAGCTCCTCAATATGCGTCTCACTGTAACGAGCACTGTTGACTGTTGAACCTTTTTCTCGATAATCGTCCAGTACTGGCTCTTGTGCGATGATGAATTTCCTCGATCGACGATTAGGGATGTTTCCGTTCCGCACTCTGCCGTTTACTCTCAGGCTCGTAGTGATGAATCCCTTTTAAAGTGTGAAACTTTCACCTTCCTTAGAGTATGTGTTGCACATATCCTTCTGTTTATGCTCCTCTGTAAATTGTTTCGACAATGGGGACACGACCAGACCAGCAAAAAAATAATAAATAAAATCACAAATTACAATATAAAAACAATTACAAATGAACTGATGTAACGCATTCAGACCTGACTGAGGAGACACGAGACTTGAACAGAAAGCACTGATAAAAAAACAAGTTTTTACTTTCTTTCATTCTGACTCATTTCAGTGAGAGATATATAAATATATATATATTTTGTTTTGAGGGTGCCAATAATTCTGCAGCTGTCAGAATCCTCCTGCTTCAATAAAACATTTTTTTTTAATCATCTGCAGAGATCCAGCATCATCTCTCACTACATTATGACTAAACCCAGATGTTCTGGTACCTTCAGTAAGTACGGGTCCAGGACCAGTCTGGTAACCCGGACTTTTGCTGTTTTCCTCATCTTAGTCCCGATGACTCTCCCGATTATCCATTTAGCGTGTATCGAGGCTTGTTTCACGGACATCGTTACTTCCTTTACCCTGAAATTCAGGGCTTAGAGTTAATCAGATCACACCAGTATAACCTCATTACACAGAAATAACCTTTTACAACATACACAGCTAGCACCATATTCGCTGTTTACGTCGCGCTAACACGCTAACAATTACGAAAACATTGCACTTTCAAAAATATATCATATATTAATATTTTAGCATCTATCGAAAACCATAAGAGCTTACCACGGTTATTTAAATAACTACAATAAACTTGAAAACATTCCGCATGGATACTGCACCGTGAATGTCAAGAGAAGCGGCGCACGCTGATGACGTGTATTACAGCCGACGGCTAAGAGGAGG
Source organism: Clarias macrocephalus (assembly GCA_011419295.1). Taxonomy (NCBI): domain Eukaryota; kingdom Metazoa; phylum Chordata; class Actinopteri; order Siluriformes; family Clariidae; genus Clarias; species Clarias macrocephalus. Next base: position 54,411 of record JAAGKR010002845.1, read on the forward strand.
CGCTACACTTTAACAATATAGCATGCTAATCTTTTTTTATGAAATAAGTGCTGTATGAAATAAATATATTTTTAGTATAGATTGATTATATATTTATATTTTACATTTAAATAATTTTTAATATAATGTTAATATGAATAAGTTCTTAAATTTATGAATGTAACAATATTTTAATGTAATAATAATAATAATAATAATAATAATAATAATAATAATAATAATAATAATTCAGCAACATATATAACAAAATATAATAAATAAACAAATAAATAAATAAATAACATACTAATTGTATCACTTTATCTCATATACAGGGTTGCAGGGGCCCTGGAGCCTATCCCAAGACTTTGGGCACGAGGCGTTGTACACCTTGGACAGGGTGCCAATCCATCACAAGGCACACACACACACACACACACACACGCACGCACACACACACACACACACACACACACACACACACACACACACACACACACACACACACACGCACACACACACTTTAAAAGCAATTTGGAAATGCCAATTAGTCTAATCTGCAGGTCTTTGGACTGTTGGAGGAAAACTGAGTACCCAGAGGAAACCCATCAAGCATGGGGAGAACATGCAAATCCCATAGAGGTGGAAATCGAACCCCGACCCTGAAGGTGTGGTGCAACAGTGCTAAACCACTGTGCCACACACAGAATAAAAACAACCTGTGAAAAAAAAATTAAATAATTAAAAACCTATCTCATATAACATACTGTAAATGTAAAGTTCTAACAGCTTTAGACTTTTAAAAAGTACTTTCAAAATATCTTATAATTTAATTTTGAATACAAGAAAGAAGGGATTGTATAAATTTACATTCATGAATAGAAACATAACAATTCTAGAGATTCTATTAAAGAATTCATTATAGAACATTTATCCTACTTCCCCTTCGTGTAGTCAATAAAGAATGTCTTAAACATAACTGATATCACCAAGTGATTGACAGACAGACAAGCCATTAGAGACATAATTTTTTGAGAATCAGGCCTGACCCAGGTCCATAGTCACTTTTAAATTGTTGTGTTGTCGTTCAGATGTTCGCCACTACAACTTGGCACAGGTTATATGCGGGATGCCCTCCCTGAAACAACCCTCCCATTTTATCAAGGCTTGGGACTGGAAATCTACCCCTAAGCCCTCAGTGCTCTATCGTCTTTTTTTATGTGTTTTTATTAAAACAGAAATCCACAGTACTTATGCCACTCTATCTGTGGCCATGGCACACTCCAGAATATACAGAAGTCAATTTGTCTAAAGCAATTTTAACCTTTCTTTACCATAAACGTAGAAATCGCTTTTGTGTTGCATTTAGTCTGAAGAAAGCTTTGGCGCATTTCAGTTGGTCACAGTAAATCCAAATTTGCTCACTCTGCTTGAAGTTTTTTTTGCACAGCTGTAAAAACTTTTAATACAGTACATTAACATGACATTTAGAAGTACACCGAACATAAAGTTATTATGCCCTATTACTCTATAATGTCATGTAAATTATTTCAACATGGCATACAATTTTCAAATGAAAATAAGAACACAGATCCATAGTTCTATCTTCCATACAATTTATGCTGTGTTGAGTAAGTGGTTGCCGACTCATTGGCATGGCACAAGAGCACACATACACAAGCTACAGGAGAAACATGCGGACTCCATCCACACAGACCAGAGCATGATTTAAACGTCCAACCGTAATGGTGCGCGCCAACAGTACTAACCACTGAGCCATCGTGCCCCCCTACAGCACCTGCTATTTCCAGGTGGTCTCCCATTTAAGTGCTCGACACTGCATACATATTTTTGCAGCATTTTTTTGTCTAGTCAACTAATATATTATTTTAGGTTAGTCAAATATTATAATTTACAACAGTTGGCTAAATTAAAAAAATATATTAGATGTACTAATAAATTTAATGTTCATGTCTTAAAAGATTGGAGTGCAAATTGTGAAGTGGAGTGAGCAAATTTGGATTTACACACGGTATGCACAAGGCGGTTCTTCTCTCATGCTTCACCACGTATTTGTTAAACATACTGCAAGTGGACAAATGCATGTCTCCCTTGGGTGGCTTAAGCCAATCGATATACATTTGTGAAATTTTTGCACTTAATTAAAAAAATTTTTTTTTACAAGTCTAGCAGTCTCACTATTCTTGTCCTCTGATTCAACTTAACACGCACACATTGGTACAGGTGTGCATCATCATCAGCGTGTTTCACTCTCGGGCTTGTTACATATTAATACTAATTCGATTAGCAACTGACTAACTAACCCCACAGGGGACAATTTAGGGTCATATGACCGTTTGGGGGGGGGGGGGGAGGTTGTAGTGTAAATATAGTGCACTGGCTAATTTGGTTAGTTTCGGGAGGATGATGTGAATTTTATTTACAAACCATTTTTTAAAACATATTTTGTATTCACTGCATTATGTGTGTAACTTGTGTAAAGTTTTAGTTTAAAAACCGGCTTAGAATGAAAGTCTAAGGGCAGCTGTTGACCTCAGTCGAAAAAAAAAAAACATTTAAAGTATGGAATAACTCTTAAGTGTAGCTGTTACGCTCGGAATATAAAGGTGTTTAAAGAAGAAACGCCTGAATGTCTTTCAAGAGTTGGTCTAATAAAGTTCCAGACAACTTTCTGACTTAAGTTCTAAAGATAACATTATGAATAAAAACTTAATATCGAATCACATTTAGATATCATGATGATCTCGTATCGGGTGATTCCCGTCCCCGATGTACTGTATATACTGTACTGTGCAGAAATCTCAGGCTCACAGAGAAACTGCTGTAGAGGAAGAACGTCTCCGAAAAACAAGGAGTTACTACATTCAAATAAAACTACACAGGAATTAATAAACAAAGTGCGAAAACAAAACCAATCTGTGCGATGAGTATTTCTTAAAATACAGTCTCAGACACTGTGTGTGTGTGTGTGTGTGTGTGTGTGTGTGTGGTTTTATAAGGAAACGAGCTGCTCAGTTTTACTGAACATCCTGCAGAACCAGGATGTTCTGCATTCATAATTGTTCATTTGTTAGCAGCTAAAGCGAAAGATGATTACAAATGTACAGTATGTCAGTAACCTGCCAGAACGCTGTAGTGAACCAATGTTGCATTTACTGTCAACAAAATCTGGATAGATTGTATGATAGTCAGACAATAGATGTTTAAATATACACGGGTTGGACAATGGAACTGAAACAGTGGCCAATTTAGTGTTGGAGGTTTCATGGCTAAATTTGAGCAGCCTGGTGGCCAATATTCATTGATTGCACATTCCCTTATTAAGAGCAGAGTGTCAAAGGTTAATTAGCAGAGTAATAGCACAGTTTTGCTAAAAATATTGCAATGCACACAATATGGGTGACATATCAGAGTTCAAAAGAGGACAAATCATTGGTGCGTGTCTCGCTGGCGCATCTGTAACCAAGACAGCAAGTCTATGTGATGTATCAAGAGCGACGGTATTCAGGGTGATGTCAGCGTACCACCAAGAAGGACGAATCACATCCAACAGGAGTAACTGTGGACGCAAGAGGAAGCTGTCTGAAAGGGATGTCCGGGTGCTAACCCGCATTGTATCCAAAAAACATAAAACCACAGCTGCCCAACTCACTGCAGAATTAAATGTGCACCTCAACTCTCCTGTTTCCACCAAAACTGTTGGTCTGGAGGTCCACAGGGTCAATGTACATGGCCGGGCTGCTATAGCCAAACCTTTGGTCACTCGTGCCGATGCCAAACGTTGCTTTCAATGGTGCCAGCAGCGAAAATCTTGGGTTATGGACAATGTGAGCCATGTATTGTTCTCTGATGAGTCCACCTTTACTATCTTTTCCCACATCCGGGAGAGTTACGGTGTGGAGACGCCCCAAAGAAGCAAATGTACCACCCAGACTGCTGCATGCCCAGAGTGAAACATGGGGGTGGATCAGTGATGGTTTGAGCTGCAATATCATGGCATTCTCTAGGACCAATACTTGTGCTAGATGGGCGCGTCACTGCCAAGGACTACCGAACCATTCTGGAGGACCACGTGCACCCAATGGTTCAAACATTGTATCCTGAAGGCGGTGCCGTGTATCAGGATGATAATGCACCAATACACACAGCAAGACTGGTGACAAAGTGGTTTGAGGAACATGAAAGTGAAGTTGAACATCTCTTATGGCCTGCACACTCACCAGATCTACATATTATTGAGCCACTTTGGGGTGTTTTGGAGGGACTCGTATCTGTCATTCCCAAGACGAATTGATGCCGTATTGTCCATAAAAGGAGGCCCTACACCATACTAATGAATTATTGTGGTCTAAAACCAGGCGTTTCAGTTCCATTGTCCAACAATTGTTTCATTGGTGTAGGGCCTCCTTTTGCGGCCAATACAGCATCAATTCGGTTTTATGTAAATTTAAATCTGGTTTTCTATAAAGCTGCTTTGTGACACTGATTATTATTAAAAGTGCCTCTTCAATACAGCTGAGTTGAATTATAATGCAGCTTTATCTTTCGCTCAGAAACGGAGTAAAACTGAGTTAAATGAATGTGATCGCATATAGCTGATTTACACTTAGACTACATCATTCATACTTAACTTATGTGACATGAGATTTGTTGAAAATAAAGCCCCCAACCTTGCCTCACAAATCCCTCTGACAATTTTCTCCTGGCTCCGCGCCTGAAATGGCCCCATTTCACTGGTTTTCAAAGGGGCCCACGGGTCCTCCACCCTGTTAGCTCAGAGGCTCTAAGGGTCTCAATCTGCAAAGTGAATCTCAGAACTGTAACACTTCTCATTCTATTATGTAAGTTTATTACTAATTATTCCTATTGTACATATTTACACAGCAAAATCCCCAGTGTTGCATTAATACCAAGAGAGCTGAACTGATACTTTGCAGTGTTTATAGACTGTAGTAGGTCCTGGACTGAATGTGTTAAAACAACATGCTGTAATAAACCACATGCCCTCCAACTGGCATAACAGATACATCTATTCCAGTACCGTAACGATCATATGAGATCATGCACTGTACTTTATAAAAGAGCTAAATCTTAAAATGATGTACATAGAAGAGTTTAAATATTGATCGTTAATTGTTAAACTTGTACATTTCTAGCTGTTATTTCTATACTAAACTCCTTACGTGTTTTAATATTAGAGTTAATTTTTTTTTCTCCTTCACACACACACACGGACAAAAAAAGTTATATTGATGAAATAATTTCAGATATTGAACTTCTGATTTCATTAGGCTACGCATTTTATTTCATTAAAAAAATTTTTTTTAATGTCTTTCCATTTTTATTTTATTGCTATAGTTATATTTCTAATACACAGGTTATGTGAACTGGAAAATAGGTCGATGATAAAACATAGCAAAAAACAACACCAATTAGTGAGTTGGTGTTTTGCTCAGACTGTCGTTACTCTCTGCCCTGTAATTAACCAATACAACTCAAACACATGTTACTTTAAAATGGAAAAAGAAAAGCAAATAAACGATAAAAGATAAAGTAATGATACACTTTGATTCGATTCAGTTCACTATACCGACTCAATGAGTCGATTTCTTGTGATTCTCGTAATGTTTTGAACAAAATTTTGAATTAAGAAAAAGAAGACGTATGACTGGATATACAAAAACACTGTGCATTTTGTCTGTATATGTACAGCATTTGTCTATGTAAATGCTCTGAATAGAGGCTGAACAATATCTACTTTTTACTTTATCAGCTATGGCTGTGCAGTACAGTTCAGAGAATGAGGCTGGTGCATGCTGAGCATACACACAGATTCCAGAGGACATGATGTCACATTTGGGAGGCACGTTGTCATAGTGGTTAGCCCTGTCACCTACCGTAGCACCACCAGGGTCGAGGGTTCGATTCCCACCTCTGGTCTGAGTGCATGGAGTTTGTGTGTTCTCCCCGTTCCTGGTGCGTTTCCTCCTACAGTCCAAACATGTGTAGATTAAGCTAATTGCTGTTCCCAAATTGCCAGTAGTGTGTGCAGGCGGCCCGGTGGTGTAGTGGTTAGCACTGTCGCCTTGCACCTCCAGGGTCTGGGTTTGATTCCTGTTTCTGTGTGCATGGAGTTTAGGTTTTTTTAGGTTAGGTTAACTGACATTCCCAATTTGCCTGTAGTGTGTGTGTGTGTGTGTGTGTGTGTATGTGTGTGTGCCCTGTGATGGATTGGCACCCTGTCCACGGTGTACCCCAAGTCTCCTGGGATAGGCTCCAGACCCCGCGTGACCGAGGATTAAGTGGTACAGACGATGAGTGAGTGAATGAGTGAGAGAGTGTGTGTGTGTGCCCTGTGATGGATTTGTCCAAAGTCTTCTACGATATCCTCCAGGCCCCAGCGACCCTGTACAGCATATGCGAAATAGAAGATAAATTCATTTATTAATTATGTCACATTCTAAAACAGCGGTTCACATCTGTGTTTTTGGTACACTTAGCTTTTTAAACTGTGCCCTCATATACCATACTTCAGCACAGTATGCTGATCAATGGCCGGGTATTTATACTACTCAGACATACCGGACTTTGGGACCAAGTCAGTTTCCCATGTGTGGAAGCACCTTTAGTTAGTTTGCGCTGTAATCCAAAGTAAGACATGCTAACCAGACTAAAGCTGAGCCAGTAACATTACTTGGCATATAGCACAGAGAAAGAGAGGATAATGGATAACTCTGATTCAGGCCACGGTAGACCTCAAAAGACCTCAGAGGAACCAGGAATCGGTTCTCCCAGGCTTGAAAACTGTTTGTACACTCAGTACTGAAGGCGATGCACGTGTGACAGCGACCTTAAAAGAAAGACAAAAAGTCCTAATTTTTTTTACATTTTTCCCCCCCATTATCAAATGTAGATTCAATGTGTGTCTGTGTGTGTTTGTGTTTGTGTTTGTAGTCCAAAGACAGATGTTTCTGAACAGACTCCTAAGACTAATGTGTGTCTGAAAAATGGTTGTAACCTGAGAGAGAGAGAGAGACAGAGAGAGATTTTGATTGAAATGAAAGCAGGCAATTTGTTAATAGTATTTAGTTCTAAGTTTAACCACAGGGCGAAATTATATCTAAGCAAAGCTCTTTTCTCTGTAAATGTTCCAGGTCTCACTTAAACATTCTGGCATGCGTTCCTCACTGGCGGAAAGTCCGAAGGGATTTGTTCTTGGTTTAAAAAAGAAACGGAGAGACATGTCTAAAATAAAGTAACAGGTCATGCCGTACGCTAATGTCTGCTCAACATGGCAAGAATAAGTAATCCCTGAATGGGAATTGGACAGGGGCCAAGGCAGCACAATCTGGTATTAATCAGAAACGCACAGAAAACATGATCTGTTGCTAAGCCGTTCCCATTTAAGGCAGTGCGGCGGGGTAGTTTTACCTTGGTTATTTCTGCATCCATTTCAAATCCGTCTTCTCCTTCATGAGTGTCATATACAACCAATCAGTAACGGACAAATGACATTATTTCTAGGCATTTGTGCGGGATGAAATCATATTTTACAATCAGCATTCCTAAGTCCAGGCTCAACTCCAGAATGGAGTGTATATTAAAGACTATTAGTACGTGATGAAAATGGCTATACCATTAGTCAGGAATAAGATTTAGTGCAACAGGTGACCCGTGTGTAGAATCGGCCACTTTACAGGACACTGAACTGATTCAGTATTAAGGATACTATTTATGGAAAACCTTTTTTGCAAACCTTTTATAGCTCACACATGAGTGTTAACAGTTAAGTATAGATAATGATAATGAATTAAACTAAACTCTTTAGTTACTTATTATTATTATTATTATTATTATTATTATTATTATTATTATTATTATAACACAATTCAATGTAAATGTGTACAAAAATGCTAATAAAATGAAAAGAATAATCAGCATTCTTGTGTGATTTCATATACATATATATGCTATTAAAATTAAATAAATGTATATAAAAATAATACAGGTGAAATAATACAGCAAATAACAACAACTCGTTTCTATAAGAGACAGCGATGAAGAGACTTTTTAAAATATCATGTATACTCAGAGACAAAAGAAATGTCGCACATAACATTGCATATATACATTTCTTACAAAAATTGTAATTATTCATACAAAAATCTGTGTTCAGACAATGTTGACAGTAACGTGACATGGCCTCCTTGCAGGTCCAGCTGGTCCGTCTGTAGCCAAACAGTCCTCCGACTTTTCGTGCGTAACCCTGGAATACCAGCAGCAGTGGTGGCAGAAGTTTCTCTACGATTTCTCAAATGATGCCATCGAATTAGTCTGTCTTCTCTTGCCGTTGGCACTCTTGGCCTTCCAGACCCAGAACCATCAGCAGTGGAACCAGGTGTTCAGAATCTGTTCCAAAGTCTGGAACTGTGAGTTCGGTTATTCACGATAAAGTAACGCTCTGCCGAGCATGACGGTAATTTTAGGCAAACACAATTATGAATTAGATTTTGGGTTTTCATAAATATTGGGATATTGGTATAGTATATTTTAAAAAAGGAAAAAAATATTAAAAAACAAAATAAAATAAAAATAAGGTAGACTAGGAGTATAAAATGACTGTTAAATATATATTCAACATATTTTTCTAACAAATTAAACATAACTAACACCTCGTTGTCTGAATCGCTAATTATTTTAAGCATGGTACTGTACCTGTAGCTATCTAACATTAGAAACTTTTTTTATTATATTTTTTATTATTACATTTCCAAACTCAGACTTGGCAAAAACTAAAGAAAATGTCCCCTTAAGTTTGGATTCCTATTCACAAAATTTTCACATAATTTTACATCATCAGTGTAAATTTCATCATTATTTAACATTGTGAAGTTTATGATCGATTTTGTTTTTAGATCAACCAACACTCAAGTATAAACACTAAAAATAATCGACTAAAACAAATGCTTAAATGCATAATCAGTTACAGAGATACTTTTCACACAATATTTATGGAAATGTTTTATTTAAAACAAACAAACAAACAAACAAACAAACAAATAAATAAATAAACAAGAAAAAAGTGAACTTTTCATAATGGTGGAAAGACAAACTCTGCTTTATAGTGAATAAGTCAACTGATGAAGATGATATAAAGCTAACAGCTAACATTAATCAGCATTACCTACTGTGATACCTGTGCCTGACTATGGAACTACGGATCAAAATCAGCATCTTGTTCATGTAGGGTTAAAGCGGCATAGCCGGCTACAAGCTTCGTCTAATGTTTATTGTACGCTTTTCAGGATACGATCTGAAGCGTCATACGATCCTGCTTGGCATTTGTTGACTGTTTGAAGCAAGATATCACTAGATCGGAAACTCGCTCAGGTCATTCCGTCTTTAACACTTTTATGAGATTCGTTTAAGGCTGTTAGTAAACACGATACTCTTGTAAAGCAACTGGAAAAGTACATAGGGCCAGGGTACACTTGTGTCCTCCTCTAGGACAATTTATTACAGCTCCGGTTGTTTTAAAGTCCTTAATTATTGTTCCAGTAAGCAGTAAGTAGATATGGGTGTTTTCAGGTATGTGGATGATTTTACATCATTCGCCTTATTGTGTATTCACTAATGCTTTCTTCTCTTATTTTCCGTGTGTTATTACACTACCTTTAACTTTTCCAAGGGTGCCAATAATTCTGGGGATGATGGTAATACTTAATTCTGGCATCATGTAAACATGCTATACCATTTTACATCATGAATAATGTAACCTAATAAGGTATGCATGCAGTGCCTGGTGATCGGTGGTTTGAGGGGTTTGCGTAAGCTTATGCATTTTAAACATCTGCCAAGTCTGTGGTTTGTGGCAGTTCGGGAGCTTGTCTGCTCCATGTCTCGACATTGTAATGAAATAAATGTCTTGTTTGTCAACGTAAAGCTACTGTAAATACATCCACAGTCTGAAATCATCCACATGTATAATGCATTAATGTATTACAGCATAAACATTGTTTATTCAGAATTAATATGATGCACACGCATGTTCTCTTATTCTACAACACTTCACCTTTAAATACAATTTTTGTACCAAATATGTATGTATAATTGTAATAAAAATAAACTAAATAATGCAACGTATTACTGATGCACATGTAATATTGTTGTTTTTATGTAAGCACAGATTATGTTGAGTAAAAGTAAAAAGATGTTGCTGTGACCTATTTTCACTTAAAGTCGGCTCTGGCAATAAACGATTTGATTGTGTTTGTGTTGCTCGTGTCGTGAATTCTCTTTAGCTGACGCCATCAAATAACTTTTAACTTTTAACGTTCCCATATGGCCGTCTGACAGATCTGACCAGACTGTTGTTCTTTCAGAAGGATTGAACGTACAGTATGATAAGATAAAAAGCATAAGCAAGAAAACGTTTCATACCTGATAGCCTGTATGTTGCCTTTGGAAAAGGCGATAACCAGGGTTGTAAAAAGAAAAAAAAGTACAGACAAATTTTGAATAATGTATTAACATCTTAATCATTTAACATTGTACTTAAGTAAAATCTTGCTTCTTTTAAATTGATTCAAATATTAAAAAGTAAAAAGCAAATGTAGAACTGATGTCAAACTAAATGTATTTAAAACTGTTGGAAGATTATTTTCAGTGGATTTTAGGGAGAAAAAAAAACATCTTTCTGTGCTTGTTATAAGGGGTGTTCAAATCAAACTGGAACTTTATTTTATTGATTTATTGTAAATGATCGTATAAAACTGTCGGTTACAAAAAAAGCAGTAAAACATTTGAACAGAGCAAACGTTTTAAAGAAAGCTGGACGTCCATGAATGACATTCCGGGTCGAGGTGGCTCAGAGCTCACTGCAGTCGTTCCCGTGAACGTTCAGCGAGTGCAACGCCTGATCCTTGAAAGACTTGCGACTTGCAGAAGAAAGAGACACTCACCTCACTCCTAGCCATTTCCGCATGTTTGGGTTAACATTAAAGGAGGTCCTGGGAGGCCAGTTCCAGATGTGAAGCAGACCATCCGATCACGGCTCCGGCGTACCGAGAAAAGTTTCTACCTTGATGGTGTCCAAGCACTAGTGAAACACTGGGATAAGTGCATTAGTGTAGCCGGGGATTATATAGAGAAATAAAGGGAGTTTTTACTCTCAGAACTGTGTTCTGTATTGCACAATCAAAAGTCCTGCTTTGACTTGAACACCCTTTGTAGTTTGACAATGAATTAATCAGAAGCAACAACAACAACAACAAAAAAACCCTTGTACATAATCAATATTTACCATTACAGATAGAATGTGAAAATTTGCCTAGAAAGGAAAAAAAACGTGTGATGTAGATGATTAAAGACAGAACTATAATATTTCCATGTGCTCGAAACCAGCTGGTTCATGCAGACGGGACAGGAAGTAGAGAAAGCATAGACGGCTTAGGGGTTTACGGTTGAATGCTTTCTTTAGAGTGAATTCGTGCCTTTAGTTTCTCATAAGCTGGAGAAATGAAGTCTTCTTGATGGGTGGATCTGCGTCCACCGCAACCCGATGTTAAGAAATATCCTGTTTATTTGTGAGCCGTGTTTGTGTCGCCGCACCAGGTGTCCCTTTTAAGGTGATTTCAGCGACTGCCCAGAACAACATGAGGTCAGTCGGGAAACGAAAAACTCACCAAGCAGAGGAGCATCAATCATCCCTTAACGACTTGAATAATATTTTTCTTTATTTGGACATTATTTGGCAAAATGACTCACCATGTGGGTGATGGAGTATAAAGGTTTCCTCCTATGTCACTCTTTAAAACAACAGAGTCTGCTGTATTCCTGAGAGGTGACACAAACATGCATGCGCACTGCTTCCTGCATAAGTACGCATGCAACATTTGAGCTCAGCATGATTACGTGATGAGAACAAGGCCGCACTGTGTCAGAAAATATCAGACTGCCGGATTGATTGCCAAGAATGAAGATCTCACAGTTGTGCTATCTTGGAAGGGGAGCGGCGCAGAAATTGAAGCGGCGCATTGAGACGAGCGTGCTGAAAGGTACGCACTGACGCATGATGAAATGACGTATGAAACGAGGGGAGGAGGTTGGAGGCGGCTGGAGGCGGGAGGCAATCGGGCGCGTTGCCTGCGAGGACATGTCTCCGAGTGCTTGTCTTTCCTCTGAGGCTTCCTCTTTGGTCCATTTCACATTGCGCTGTTTACGCAAACCCAGGCCCAGTTTCCACTACGGTGCTGATCCTAAGCAATGAAGCTCTTCAAAAAACTGAACAGAGGATGCATTTGAACCAGATGAGTGTGTGTCTAAAAGGTTCTCACAAACAAATACGTCATACTGATTTGTGAAAATAATTTGTCAAGTGAAACATACCAGATGTCCCTTATACGCCTGAAATTTATAACCATTTGTGTGTGTGTTTTTAAATAATCCATGACATTGAAGTGAGTTTTTTTTTTTTAATCAAAAAGAGATTTAAGGCACATCGTGGTCACTACAATACTAATGAAACACTGTTATTTTGAGAATGTTGATGTCATACTTGTTGGCTGATAGCTGTGACCTCAAAGTGTTGCAACAGGGTGTTTCCATCCGAAGTTCTACTCTTTGGGCCTCCCTCTAAAAACATGATCTTAAAAGTACTTGGCCTTGCCTGTGCAGCTATAAAACATTTCCATAACCCTGATATACTGTATTTCGGGTCAGGATCTCGGGGCCCCTAATTGCACGTCACCCTCCTTGATGAAGAACAGCATAGAAATCCTTTTCTAATAGCTCGAAAAAATGTGATAAATACCAAAATCCAGATAACGGCATTTAAACATCAGACTGAAATTTCGATGAGGAATTTGCTGAATAAATAATCTACCTTCCCACATGAGCCTAACGTCGCTTGGATTATTCTTACCCCTTTTTTTGTGGTGTTTCCAAAATTTTCTACCATACCTGAAAGATAACTGAGGTGTAATAAATGAATCAGATTATTGTGTCAGAGCGTCTTTCATACCGTTTACCCACCGATGACTTCACCACTCATTTGACTCTGTGTTTCTTCAAATCAGACCCCAGTTTAAAAATGTATGTTGAAAAGTTTAAAATGTGTGAATAATGTGTTTATTTCAGTGCTTTATTTTTACAACTTAAACATACATTATACTTCAGGCGTAATGAAAAACACATTTTATTTCATCTACTGGATGAAAAGTGGAATAGAAATTTGTTTGTTGGAAGCACCAATTAGCCTGATATGCATGTCTTTGGACTAGGGCTGCAGCAACTAATCGATAAAATCGATAATATCGATAATGAAATTCGTTGTCAACGAATGCCGTTATCGATTAGTTGGACTGCTCACGTTACTGAGGAGCGCGACCACAAGATGCACAAATACACAAGGATACACACAAACACATAGCCGCTCGTGCAATGGAGGTTACAGAAGCGTCTGCAGGAAAAAGCGCGCGCCAATGGCGTTATACTCCAGCCACAATTCTGAGCGCGCGCTTGACGTTTTGAGAGCAGACAAAGCATTCTATGCGCGTGCAGTGTCTCCACTGCGCGCTCAACAGCTCGATTCTGCGCGTGCAATGTCTCCCCTGCTCGCTCAACATGTTCTCCGTGCACGCGCGACTCTGCCTTCAAGCTCAAGCAACATTTATTTTCTGTGCGCGCTCGACTCTGCCTGTACGCTCGCTCAATTTTGTCCAGTGTTACAAAACTGCCACAAAACCAGCCAATCACAGACTTCCACACACTACTTCTGATTGGCTGTTCCTCCTCTATCAGCTGGCAATATCTGCAATTATTGTTGAAATGCTGTATTTTGCATATTCAAATGCTGTTATTTATTTATTTATTTATTTATTTTTAGAAAGAGACAAGTCAGCATAAGTGAGTTCATTCAAAAAAGAAATCCCCCAGTGCACTCCACAACAAGCAGCCATTATAACAGATGTCATTCAATATAATAAGAGTACAACAATTGTTTAGCGTTTTTTATTTATTTATTTATTCATATTTTGGATATTTAGAAGAGTTTTACTGTTCAAAAACAAACATTAAACTCTGTATGTGGCTTTTGCATTTTTTTAAGTTTAGTTTTATACATAGCTAATAACCTGATTTATGGTTTTATATAGTTATAAGCAAAACATCAAATTAAACAAGCATTTAGTTTTTATTCAAATCGAAAAAAATAAAAAAAATAAAAAATCACCCAACTAATCGATTATCAAAATAATCATTAGTTGCAGCCCTACTTTGGACTGTGGGAGGAAACCCGCCATGCACAGGTCAGTGTGACCATGCAAACTCAAACCCAGGGCGGAGTTCAATTTGGATCGAGGCCACGGTGCTAACCACTAAGCCACCATGCCGCCTAAAGTAAAAGTAAGTACTCTCTATGCATCGATCTGTTTATTTATAACCATTTTTCATCCCTTTATCCACCTATCCATAAATCCATCCATTCATCCAACCATTAATCCACAATCCTTCATCTATCCAACAATTCAGCCATACATACAACGACTCATCCCTTCATCCAACCATTTATCAGTGCATCAAACCACCCATCCGTTCCTTCTTTATTGATCAACCCACAATCATCCCATCCATCCAGTGCTGGGGTTAAGAAACTCAAGAAACTGGTTAAACTCTACAACTGTAGCTGTGATGCATGAGGTGGACGATTTTTCCTTTGTTTCAGAAGTCAGCCCAAGTCATTAGTCATTAGTAAGACTCAAGTCAAGGCAGGCACGTCCTGAAAATTTATGCTTTCACTACACAAGATCATGTGCGGAGCCCATAAAGTCCCAAATGGTGTTTTTTTTTTTTTTTTTTGTTAGTATTTTTTTGTTTATCTTGTGTGGACAATCTATTATCTCGCGTGAGCACATCTCACCTTCTAACCACAAATGAAGCACAGAGGCCTTCATGTTCCAGACAAACTTTGCAAATCAACAGTGTCAATGTAAATGCAAAAAACCAGCTGTTTTTATATTTAAAAAAAAGCAATGCACATCTTTAAATGATACCTATTGTGTCTTAAGGGTGCTCTGGACCAAATTTCACATAATGATTAATATGGTACATTTATACACAAATCATGCAGAGTCTTTTGAGTAAATGAGTATTTATAACTTTCTAGACGAACCTAACTCAGTTGAAATATATGGATATCTTAAAGACGCCTGCCTATGGCTATACAAACTGAATATTTCACAAGACATGAGGTGTTGACTATTCTCACTGTGGCAGACACTGCGGGAGTTTTATTCTTCGTGTACGACTTATTAACTTAACTTGTTTATTTTTTTCCCCCACACAGGCTAAACCTGCGACATTGACGGTGCATGTAGGAGTGTGTCTCCAGCCTCTGTGTCTCTCTGTCCAGTCTGGACTACCTCCAAAAAAAATCCATCACCCCTGGACAGGGTGCTAGGCCATCGCAGGGCTCACACATACACACTCTCACACACTCATTTGGGGACGCCAATTAGCCTAATCTGCATGTCTTTGGACTGTGGGAGGAAACCAGAGAACCCGGAGGAAACCCACCAAGCGTGGGGACAACATGCAAACTCCATACACACAGAAACTGGAATCGAGCCTGGCGGCGAATCGAACCCTGGCCCTGGAGGTGCAAAGTGACAGTGCTAACCACTACACCACCATGCCTCCCTCAAGACAATTCTTTGTGATAAAAAAAAAAAAATAAATAAGAGGAAAA
>JAAGKR010002845.1:70175-84776 GCA_011419295.1 Clarias macrocephalus
ATCCAACAATTCAGCCATACATACAACGACTCATCCCTTCATCCAACCATTTATCAGTGCATCAAACCACCCATCCGTTCCTTCTTTATTGATCAACCCACAATCATCCCATCCATCCAGTGCTGGGGTTAAGAAACTCAAGAAACTGGTTAAAATCTACAACTGTAGCTGTGATGCATGAGGTGGACGATTTTTCCTTTGTTTCAGAAGTCAGCCCAAGTCATTAGTCATTAGTAAGACTCAAGTCAAGGCAGGCACGTCCTGAAAATTTATGCTTTCACTACACAAGATCATGTGCGGAGCCCATAAAGTCCCAAATGGTGTTTTTTCTATTATCTATTATCTCGCGTGAGCACATCTCACCTTCTAACCACAAATGAAGCACAGAGGCACATCTTTAAATGATACCTATTGTGTCTTAAGGGTGCTCTGGACCAAATTTCACATAATGATTAATATGGTACATTTATACACAAATCATGCAGAGTCTTTTGAGTAAATGAGTATTTATCCCTTTCTAGACGAACCTAACTCAGTTGAAATATATGGATATCTTAAAGACGCCTGCCTATGGCTATACAAACTGAATATTTCACAAGACATGAGGTGTTGACTATTCTCACTGTGGCAGACACTGCGGGAGTTTTATTCTTCGTGTACGACTTATTAACTTAACTTGTTTATTTTTTTTCCCCACACAGGCTAAACCTGCGACATTGACGGTGCATGTAGGAGTGTGTCTCCAGCCTCTGTGTCTCTCTGTCCAGTCTGGACTACCTCCAAAAAAAATCCATCACCCCTGGACAGGGTGCTAGGCCATCGCAGGGCTCACACATACACACTCTCACACACTCATTTGGGGACGCCAATTAGCCTAATCTGCATGTCTTTGGACTGTGGGAGGAAACCAGAGAACCCGGAGGAAACCCACCAAGCGTGGGGACAACATGCAAACTCCATACACACAGAAACTGGAATCGAGCCTGGCGGCGAATCGAACCCTGGCCCTGGAGGTGCAAAGTGACAGTGCTAACCACTACACCACCATGCCTCCCTCAAGACAATTCTTTGTGATAAAAAAAAAGAAGAAGAAGAAAACAGAGTTACTCTTAGCAAATTTGACTTTGGACATAAATCAGAAAAACATGAGTATGGCCCTTCAAATGGTTGAGAAGACACGATGAGTATAGTCTGCCTGTTCTGAAATGAGAAATGGCGGTACAGTACGTGAGGTGCACAGAATTGTGCAAAATGGGACCACAGACTTCCTCACACTGCAACACGGCCGACCAATTTGTATGACGTGCCACACATCCATCCGATCTTCTGGACGGCAGATGGTTGGTACAAATGATTGACCAGGTGCCTGGATTTGAGCTGTAATTCAGGCTGATTAAAAAAATGAGTCAGGGGAGAATGATTTAGGTATAAATCAGGCTAAATGTGTTCTGTGTCAGCCCAGCTTAAGAGTGCCTATCCATTGAACTTTAATTTTAATCACCCAAATGTGGTGATCGCTGTCGCTCATCAGGGACAATCTGATCATTGTGTTTTATACAAATTTTCTCACACATTTCATACTAATTTCCCTAATTTTCTTTAGATGATATTTTTAAAAGTGCTATAGAATTTTTATTCATTTGAATTTGCCTTTGCGTAAATTCAAACGACATAAGACAATATTAGAAGTTATTGCTTCTGGTACATTCTTTGGGAGCTTCTGCAAAACTGCTTCTCCCATCAGTGGATGAGCAACATTTCAATATTGACATTGTGTAGTAGTTCAAGTTGGTTAGCTGTCTGGATGAATGTGGGCTTTTTACAGAATTACCTAATGCCATACTGTACGTGTTATTTTATAGTTTTGAAAAATCCAGTATTGTTCTAGAATGTAGGGAAAAAATGACAAAACAAAACAAAAAATCATTCTCTACTTCAGTTCCTTTGGTTCTTAGTAATGCCGGTGTAATCAGGTCATTTAAAAAAATGTCAAACTTTATTCACTGTCATTTGGACGATGTGTTTAAGGGCTCTTCTGACCTGTACTGTATATAATAAATAAATAAATAAATAAATAAATAAATATGTAACTATTTAAAACATGATTAAACAATGAGGAACTCACACTTGGCTTGTAATTTGTTTAAAAATGTAATGCAGAGACAATATTAGACAAGTAGCCTCAATTAAAAAAAGGAAAATTTTCACATTATTTTGATTAAATCAATCAATCAATCAATCAATCAATAATTATATAGAGTCGATTGTAGTGAAAATGTCAGATGGTTGAAAGTAGGTAGGGCTGAATGCTACAAAAGAGTGAAAGAAGAAAAATTATTTTGAAAAATATACATTCGGGTGCCAGTAATATACAGTAGGTACTGTATATCAACTTATTTATTATTATTATTATTTTTGCAAAATCCTTTTCTTTCTTTCACACTTTCGTAATTTTTTTTTATTTTTATTGAGCGCACCTATTTTCAGCCACCCGGCATATACATGACTTTTATATTTATGTATAAAACGAAAATTAATATTGATGTACAATCACTTTAACATCCATGACAGCAGATTTGTTAGAGCTCCCTCAGGATTCCGTCAACACGACGCTTCACCCCACGATGAGCAAACACTCTAACATTTAGTGCTTTCCTGCAAAGCCCTGGCTGTAAGAGCAAAAGAATGCAAACACCCGCTTCATTCCGTCATCAGTCTGATTTCACACCCTATATTCTGTCAACATGTTTTCCTCTTCAATGCAACAGGGAGAACTCCTCTTCCTCACTAGTACCCCATTCCGTATTTTTTTTTTTTTTTTTTTGTCACTGGATTTCATTTGGGGGATCTTTCTTATAGATGAAGGTCAATATGGGCTCAGTGAGAAAACAGACTGAGATCATTCCAGGGATGAATTGTGCATGTGTGCAGTGAGGGAATCATTTTGAATCTAATGCATGCAGTCTAAGTCACAAACATCCTGTAGGCCGTGTCACACTTTTACTTCCCGGTTAGTATTTCCTGGTTTTCCACAGTCTTTGTTTCCTGTCTCACCTTTTATCTATCTCTGTCTTGAACGAAACCCTGATTTTGCATTTGTCCCTCATTGTTAGTCTAAATAACTTCTACAGTATACGTCCCATCGTTGGTGGGAAAGGAGTTTGTAGAAACAGTTAAAAGGTTAAAGCTAATAATGATCTGCTGATCTTTACTGTAATCAGTGATATTATTATTATTATTATTATTATTATTATTATTATGATTATTATTATTATTATTTGAGGTTGAAGTCCACGTACATGTCTGTGTGTCTCTCTGTCTAACTTATTAATACACAGAAATCACATTCTGTAAGGTCGAGTATCTGACGCCTTGTTTACACTAAGTTGTACTTCTTTGGTGCTCAGACAAATACACTCGCTGTTCGGTAATCGGAGAGAGAATCACAGATGAGAAATGGAAAAAGTCGATCAGATAAAGATGAAGTTTTGTCTTAAAATGACTCCGGCGTGTTAAAATTCACTTATACCACTTCAGCGCTGTTATTTCAGCCAAAGTGCAAATATGAACTAATCCCAGTAAAAATATTCACTTTATCTTTTCTAATTAATATCTATTGCTGCAGGTGTTTGTTTACAATCGCACACATAACTGTTCATAACATCACTTTTACGCAACATTTAAATTTCACTTATGGTGCAGGTTAAACTTTTTTTGCGTGATGCCGTGACAAAATCTGTCTGGACGGACAAACAGACAGAAAATTTTCTAAAACTGGTTTCAGGTCTTCCAATGTATGAAACATGAAAATGACATTAAAAGAGTGAGTTCTGACCCAATGTACAGACAAAACCTTTATTTGCTTTATATATATTACACTATACTGCAGGATTGAATCCAGTGTTCAGGTCTTTACTCTAGTTTGCTTGTCATAATGTTTTGTTTTTCTTAGTCCTATTTTTTTTTTCTTATTTTTTTGTTCCATCATCTATTCCGGTCTTTGACGTTGTCCCTGTCTTAATGGTTCACCTTGTGCGAGTTTCAGTTCTTGGCTACCTTTAGACGAGAGGAAAAAGTGGCCCATCCAACTTTTTATGCTATTCCTACTATGGTTTTTAGTCTGACCTACATTTGACATTGGTCTTAACAAATCTTAAACTGATCCTCACATTCACGAGGAACAGCATCTAATTTGGTGCATTCATGTTTGCTGTAAACAGGGCAGGTTATTTGGCCGCTTCTTTGGTTTGTATCTTTGAATTTCTTCCTATACATTTATAGCTTTCCTTAAGCACTACGGTTAAGTTCTCCGATGCTGTTGCTCAGCCATTTCTTTTGAAATCATTACAAAAAGCTGTTGTGATATGCATTTTAATTTTCCCCTGCCCCTGAATCCCTCTAGCGCTCTTAATCTCCATCTTTTCTAGCACGAAATTATGATGAATGCCGAGTTGGATTGGCGTCGCATGAGGTCACACTACAAAAAAATCAGACCTGTCTGATTTAGTACTACATAAAGTACGGGTCCAAGTCATGGTCTTGGTCTTGGCCCTGGAGATGCTTTAACATTTCTCACATGCTGCTTCACGGTGCTTATTTCTTGAATCACTTTTGCACCAGCTTCTCCTTGATCACACATCTGGATCAATAATTTGTCCCTGTAACTCATTATTACTCGCATTCTTTACTTAACCATGTTCTGATATACAGTACTCTGGTGTCTTTATTTTTAGCTTTCTAGTTCTTATTTCTCATAAATTAAATAAGTTCTTAGTTCCACTACATCTATTTTTTTCTAGCATCAACCAGATAAATCACAGTGTGGACATCATGTATTTCAGAGGCTTCATTAACAACTCTCGTAAAAATAAAACAGCTGAGAACAAAATGTCCCTTGAAAAATCCCGCTCAGCTGGTAAACCACAGCCACCCATAATGCACTGGGAAATCAGACCAAATACTAACCTGTGATAAGTGATAACTCACTACGAAAAATGTAATGATGCAAAATAGGAATATTAATATAAAATGCTGGGATAACTAAAAAAAAAAATTTTTTTTTAAAAGATTTTACAGTTTCCCCTCTGGACTCGTCTGGCTTAAGATGCCATGTTGGGTTATTCTGACTCTGGTGTCCATGTGGTCTGTGTGTGTTCAAAGTTTCGAAAATGGATGCATGGAGAACTTTCTGGAGTATGTTTTTCAAATGTTTATTCACGTGCCATAGTGATCTCAGTAGTCTTTTGTAGTCTGACTAGTCCTGACGCTTGTATTATTCCATGTACAGTACTGTATATATACAGTACATATATATAGCATGGCTTGTATATATGTATGTATAGTGTTCCTATATATATATATCGAGTTAGTGCAAGATGACTTTTGGTGTTGTTGGTCAACTTCTGTAAAGCATCAAATGCTATCTGTGTGAAGGTTTTTGTTTTACACTACGTGACAAGGTCAGACTAGTTTTTAATCTAATTTCCCTTAGATCTTTATTTATAGGTACAATATCTTATCACATATTTATTAAATATTATTCTAACTCTGATAAACTTGCTGTTAAAACATCATTACCAACTAAAACTTAAAGCTAGCTCGCAAGAATAGCACACTTGAACCTAAGTCAGCTCAATGTGCCTCATTCCACTTGACTTCTTGGTGGATCCAGTAAAAGAGAACACAAATAGCACCGTTCCCAGTTTCATTTGGCAACAGTGTCTCTAAAAGACATCGTCTGCCCTGGCCTGGTTGGGTGGCCTGGTCAAGTTTCTTTCCTCGACAATACCATGGTATCGACGTTTAGCCCAAGTAAAAATGCGCAATCAAAGCTAACTTAATGTTCTGCCAAAGTTGCACCATTGTGCTATTGGTTCCCAGTAAACGAGACACTCTAAATTCACTATTTATATCCCCTGGATCTCTGATAAAAACCTAATTCTATGTTTGGTAAAACCTCAGAGAGTACAGTCATTGCCCAGAGCCTCGAATGGTTTTTTTTTCCCCCTCCTCCTGATTAAATTTCTAATGTTTACTTAGTGATTCTGCAAGCTCGAATGCTTCAGATACAAAGTGTTCTCATGACTTTGGCATGAGATATACTTACTAGACATGCGCTTATATTCCACTCCACCATGATACGTATGATTTATATCATGACATCTATTGCTTATGTGTATTGTTTTGTTATTTTTTCCATTATTGAATGTTGGACTGCTTTGATGATCGATGTCACGGTTGAGACCTTCGTAATCAGGTTTGATATTGATTTAGCCACATGAAGTCGAAGCCAGTCGAATGTCTGATATTTTAACAGCGAGAACAGGGTCAGTTAATGTGGTGATAAAAGTCAGGATGAAGGTTTTCTGTTCGATTAGTATGCTTTTACAACCATGTTTGGTTTTGCCCTATGCTTGACTTGGTATATCGAAAGTACGCGAACACTATAGTCTACTATGCAGTCTGCATTAAGAAGCAGCAGGGTCAGGAAGTGTTGCTATGTTGACAATGTTAAATCATATTCTTGATCAGAGATATTACTTACATGGGAATCAGATTCAAAATCATTATCAATGGTTAAACCAACATTCCGAAATGTACATTTTAGTTCCCAAAGAATAATTACAAAATGCATGTAGGACTCCTAGAGATGACCAGTGCTTGATAAAACCACTTTTATGACATTGGAAAGAGGGTCCAAAACTCCACGACAGCAGCTTCTTCACCCTTTAACTGTGCAAACAACCACATTTGGTTAATTATAAGTGCCAGTATCAGTATAATCAGTATAATGTGCTTTTAACTTTTAATCTTTTTTCTTTGTGTATAGACTTTTTTGGAAAAATTAGTACTTTATGATTTGCAACATGAAAACGACAACGATTTTTTACAAATTAAGAATAAAATAATCACAAAAGGGAAAAAATAAGGAAAAATAATCTTGTAGGGTTGAATTTACAAGTATTTCAATGTGTACGTCATGATGGTAAAAATGATATATTGTGGTAAGAATCATTTCTGAGTGTGCTCAGTTGTAGATTGGATTGCAAATTAATGTAGTTTTTAATCAAGTGGAAGCGTCTTATGGGTATTGCAAGGTGTTAGAGACGAGACAAAACTGTATCACATGACGCAAAATGTTCTTTTATCTTTATCCTTTATCTTGGTCAGTTTCTTAACCCTTATTTCCATTGTAGAGAGATGATGCAGAAACACCATCATAAACCCATTCAGATCGTGCAGAAATGTAACATACAGTATCAAATCTACAGACTAGAATAGTTTTAAGAAGGAAACGACATGGACAGATTAGGATCATCTCAGGTCAGGACTGAACCAGAGACTGTATAGCTGTGTCATGCATATGAAATCTCATGTCATATAAGAATTAAACGTTAAAATTTGGTGAACGACACAAGAGCGCTTAGAAAACCTTGATTCGTACACGATTCTTTTTTTGCAGAGGCTCACGTTTTGATTCGGACGACCTCGTTTTTGTTGGCAGACACAACTCCTGGCAGAGGGTTATCTCACTGTGTGCCTGTGTTCCCCTGATTCCATTCTCACTCCGCCCTCTTTCCTCCCCACGAAGTCTCAGCCGAGACAGACCTGACATCATGCCTTTACAACAGCCGTCTTCAGGAACGCGGAATGCAAAACATTTGCGATCCAGCGAAGTATTAAATTACTGCAGCAAGCTGGCATTGGCACATCTCTGATCTTTGCTGATTTTTTTTTTCTTCTTATTTCCTGTTGCTGTTGGAAGCATTATGTTTGTCTAGGTCAATCACTGTTTCAACGTAATCCTGTACCAATAACTCTGAAGATTTGTTTTAGATCAAGTTAATTTACTGGTTCAGAAAATGTAGGCATACTACATTATAGCTACAAATATCTCAGTCAGCGTGTTTGCTTATTAAACAAAGAATCGGGCTCAGGATGAAATGAAGGCAACAAGTAAGACAGTAGGGGCGAAAACAAATTCCAGTTAAAAGATGAGTTCCTAGAAAAACAATAATATGGTGTTGCAAAGTTAAAAAGGCCTCATTTGAATGCAAGAAAAACTAAGTGTTACTGATAACCAAACAAATGCTGGACGTTTGTCCATGGGGTAGCTCACGCAGAGCTTAATCATATGTATGAGCCACTCAACAAATGCTATCTAACTCCATGCATTTTTAATTCTGTTGAAGTAATAATTACCTCTTTAACACGACCAAGTGAAAAAAGTTGCAACGGATGATTTCTGCTAATGTTTAATTGATCTACTCACCTTTCTACATACATTAGTAGTACAGTGTGCTCACCGGTGGTGTAGTGGTTAGCATTGTCGCCTTGCACCTCCAGGGTCTGGGTTCGATTCCCGTCTCTGTATGCATGGAGTTTGCATGCTCTCCCCGTGCTTGGTGGGTTTCCTCCAGTTTTCCTCCCACAGTCCGTAAACATGTAGGTTAGGGCATTATTGGTGTTTCCAAATTGGCCGTAGTGTGTGAGTGTGTATATGTGTGTGTGTATGTGTGTGCTCTATGATGGATTGGCACTCTGTCCAGGGTATATCCCGCCTTGTGCCCTAAGTCTCCTGGGATAAGCTCCAGGCCACCGTGACCCTGAATACATTAATGAATGAATGAATAAGTGAGTGTGCTCACTGCCCCCATTTAAATCCATAGAGATATTATTATACCTAGTGGCTAAACATGGGAACTGCAACAAGTGTTAAAGAAGGCCCATTAGGACAGGAATCTCGCTGCCCCTGATCTGAACAAGGTTGGACTTAATAATCTTTTCCTTGCTTTATCGTA
The DNA here is from genome assembly GCA_011419295.1 of Clarias macrocephalus. NCBI lineage: Eukaryota > Metazoa > Chordata > Actinopteri > Siluriformes > Clariidae > Clarias > Clarias macrocephalus. The sequence goes on from JAAGKR010002845.1 coordinate 78,977, forward strand.
AAGTGCACACACTGTGTACAAAACCATTTCTATTATAAGACTTATTGCAAAAATTCTAAGAGGGAAAGAGGGGTCATTCCAGTGGGGATAAGGATTAGCCCTCAGGACGTCTTTGGAAGGTCTCAGGACTCCTTCAGGGGTGCTTAGATTATCTTCATGAGAACAAGTCAAACAGGGACTTTGAAGGGATGTGTTAAATTCAATTTTAACACTAATTTGTTACATTACTAAGACCAGTTATATTTATCTTTATAATAGCATGTTTTCTTTGCTCATTGCAGGATGGATTAGCATTTACGCCAGGAGCTGTTGTTGGCAGAATTTGACATTCTAGCTAATGGTACAGTAAATATTGTCTATTTACAGGGTATTTTACTTCTGATTGATCAATTAGCAAACTACGAACGGTGTTCAAGTCAAACCGGGACTTTTGACTGTGCAGAATCACAGAACACAGTTATGAAAGTAAAATCTCCCTTTATTTCTTTATATAAAAACTTTTAACACTGGGAGACTGGAAACTGAACTACATATCGTTGTTCGATATCTGGACAATCTGGCCAAACTTTCCATCCTTCCATCCATCAAGAAATAAAATCAGGTTTTTTTCAGATGATGTAAAGTTAACGACGACTGCACCTCTTGCCCTCTGACATCCCTGTTTTACTAGACATTGCGATTAACTCTGCTACTCTTCTGTAAGCGCTTAGAGCATTGTTTTGCATTAATGCTTCGACCCCCATCAGCCAATAGAGTCTTGTAAGTCATGAGCAGTGGGCTCGTAGCAGATGACATCACACGACATAACTCACGTGACGTCAGACTGCTTAATGTTGTTTTTAAGGCAGTGCCAAAGTGCGTTTATAATGAGGAACAAAGACACTCATAAATAAAAAGAGACTCATAAATTTTTAGCTAAGTATATATTTTGAAATAATCTACTTTTTTAAAAACTATTTTTATCCTAAGCGGTATAAGCTAAGTAATGTAATATATTCACAGCTTATGCATGTGACATGTGAAACTACAGGAGGTCCTCGGGTACATTTCTGTCTGTCTTTCTTTTTCACTTTTTATTTTGAACCCTACACCTATTACATCATAAAACTCACAAAATATGTTTGCGCAGACCAAATAAATCAGATAATGTCTAGCCATGTTCTTACATGTGCCCTGTCTTTGAGCTTAAATGGCCAAAACAAGACTTTTCGCCTGGCCTGCTTTTATTTCTGAAACATTTCTGCACCTTGTATGTATTTTTTTCTCATTACAAAGCTAGGGGTTATGCTTTTTAATTGACTATAGTTCTAATACAGTTAACTTCCTGAGTTTGGAGGTTAAATATAAAAAGAAACACAGTAATATTTTACATACAGTGGTAAAAAAAAGAAGAAAAAAGTATGTGAACCTTTTGGAATTTCATAGTTTTCTGCATTCATTTGTCATAAAATGTGATCTGATCTTCATCTAAATCAAGAGTACTGACAAATACAATGTGCCTAAAATAACAAAATCTTTCATATCTTTATTGAAAACAACCATAAAAACCTTATAATGATCATGGAAAAGGATGTGAATTATTGGGTTAATGACCTCAAAAAAGCTGATTGGAGTCACGTGTTAGCAAACCTGGAGTCTTGTTAAGAAAATGAGTTTGGAGGTGTGGACTCGAGCTACTTTAACTAAATTAACTTTGATTAAAAAACACTCAAAATGTACGTGTTTGCTCGACACAAGAGGAATATGCTAATGTTACATAAAGCTGGAAAGGGTTTACAGAGTGATTTCAAAGACTTTAGAAATTCACCAGTCTACAGTGGGGACACATTGGGACTGTGGCTATTATACCCAAAAAAAATGGGCACTGAACAGCACAACAAAGACTCATCAATGAGGTAAAGAAACAACCTCGAGTGACAGTTAAACAGTGTTGGGGGGACGTTACTTTGTAAAGTAACTAATTACATTACAAAATTACTGTCTTTGAAAAGTAATCAGTTACATTACTGCGGTAATTTCTGATGAAAGTAAAAGTACTTTGTAATGCGTTACACCCAACACTGCAGCTGAAGATATGAGGGCATCATAGGAACTGTAAAACATTGAATAAGTAGGATGTCCATGGCTGGACACTACAAAGGAAACCTCTACTTACGAAAAAGTGCATTGCTGCACACCTGAGCAAGTCAGACCTCACCGAGTCAGAGCCCAGACCTCAACCCAATAGAGATGCTATGGAATGACTTGAAGAGAGTCAGGAAGAGACGTATGAAAGAGTCAAAGCAGTTCTGTTTGGGCCATTAAAGGAGGATCTGGGGAGGCCAGAGTTTCAGACGTGAATCAGACGGGGCAGTCTGATCACGGCTCTGATAAAAAAATATTTAAAAAAAACTGGGATAAGTGCATCAGTGTATCAGGGGATTATATAGAGAAATAAAGGGAGATTTTACTCTCATAACTGTGTTCTGCTATTCTGCACAATCAAAAGTGCTGCTCTGACCTGAACGCCCCTTGGATCTAACAGCTTTTATTTATAGTTACAGTTTTAAATTAGCATTCAAACATGATCCAAGCATTACAGTCACTGTGTGTGAAAATTACACTTAATCATCCAGCTCGAGGGCGAGCAATTAACACATTATTATGCAGACTTTTTTTTTTTTAAACCAGTGTTTGTTAAACTGTTTCCTTATTTATCCTTCATGATCTCTGCACAGCAAGTTTAGACGTTGACTAATACTTTCCTTAGTGGCAACTTAGAGGATGTGGACTAGATGGGTGGTGCAAAAAAGAGAGCTAAATGATACATACATAAGACTGCATACAATGATCTTTTTTTTTTTTCTTTTTTACCTTTGGACAGTTTGCAGTTGGATATCACCTTGCATAAAGTAAAGAGGTGTACATGTGATCTCATTCGGCTAGCTTGGGGTCAAACCTTGTTTTCCAGTGCTACTGAGGTAGGAGTCAGGCAACCTGCTCTAGACGCTGCTCTAGACGCGGAAGAGAGCGGCGTAACACACGCGCTTAAGCTCACAGATGCCTGGTGTTCCCCTGATTGGCCTAATGAACGGTCTAACCTTTCTCATCATTTGTAGCTGTTTAGAATTCATCTGCCTGGATGTCCTCGGACATGGCATATACTGTAGGACTCGCTTATAGTATACACAGTGTTTCCCCTTTGCATGCAGATCCTTGGCATCTGTCCCGTCGTATGCAGTCAGCTCGATGCCACTCCTCGCACTGCTCCATTGTAATGCCTGTTACATGCTCACCGTATGATGTAAAAGTTGTTGATGATGCTGCGAGGAACACCTGTGACATACTCACAGTGTATCATAAGCATCGACGATGATGTTGCCTACCGCTTGTACAAAAACCTGTGCAAACTACACCTGCCCGCCCGCCCGAACAAACAGAATTTCAGTTTTATATAAAGCTGGCAGATGCATAGCTCTTTCACATACAGTACATCCTATTGATTTCCTTTTGAAATCTGCACCAGATACACCCTGAAAAAGGTTCAAGTTATGCAGATTTATCTGAAGGGGCCCCGAGACCACATTTTGATATCCTGGTGAAAAACAATCGACATTCCCTTAGGCTTGTTAAATGGTGAGAGTAGTCTGTCTGAGTGTAAGCAGGCAGCACGTAGATCCTTATATAGACAGCAGACATTAGGTAAACGTAAGGTAGACATTAGGTAAACTGAAAATAGGCACATTTCAATCAACAGTTTTATTCATAACAGTGATATGCCTCTCTGAGCTGGCAAAGCCCAGACTGGGCACTGGGCACACCACGCCAAACTGTGTGTGTGTGAGGAGGCATGTTTACCTATCAAATTGGGGACCAAAGGTCCCCATTAGGAAAACTACAGCTTTCTCCATGTTATGTTATGTAGTGGTTTGACAATATGTAAGGTTAATTTTAATTAAACTGCAGGGTGTAATAATTAAAATTAACTGTCTAACTGTGTCTTTACCTCTTCTCATTGCTGAATACAGTAGAATAATCACAGACATATTGCACCTTTAGTCTAATTAATAATCGTTCCATGATGGTTTTACAGCTTTGGCTTCATTTCCAGACATCTTTTTCGGTTTTGTTTTCCTTGTCTCCACTTGCATGCTGCAGCTTATCAGCCTGAGAGAGAATATATATGTATATCTCCTCCATAGACCCTTTCCCCCTATTTTTTTTTCTTTTTAACACTACAATTATTTCATCGCATAACTATGCTACTCCATCAAACTGTACGTAAAAACGGTTTCAATCATGTTTCACGCAAGGCAATAAAAGCAAACTTTCATGTCCAATTAAGGAATTACACTGTTGTGTGTTAAGGTATTACAGCATTGTGCAAACTTCAGCCCCACTCTGTTGCGAATACATCGCTTTATTAAATGCAAATTAGACGTTGGCGACGATGTCGAATAACTTACTGACTTAACCTATCAGTTCTCACCCCAGCCAGACGTCCTGGTTTAAATCAGACTGGAAATGAATGCCAGGGTGATTTTTACCCTCTGTCTGGAAAGGATAAGTATTGTCATTGGTAGTTTTGTATGGTTTTACCGAATCCAGGCTGTTGATGATGTGCATGTTACCAATGCAACTAGTCAATTGAAATGAACAGAGGCATCTTTGTAAATGTCAAAATTTCACACGTCTGCAATTACGCTATTTGCTAGTTTGCATTGGACTACAGAACAAAAAAAGCCTTGTGAAAAAAAAAACATCTTGTGATCGACTTGTAATTACTTACATCATTACAGTTCAGGTTAGTTTATTTTTGTTGCACATTAGACCCTTTATTAAGGAACATGCCTAACATTTCCTTTGCATGTGGTTTGTATAAAAAGAAAATGCTTTTTTTTTTTTCAAAAAGAATAATTATTTTATTGAAATAATAATTATTATAGTTATGTCAATGAAATTAAATACAACCCTAATTTTTTTTATTATATATACATACAAAACTTTCAGCCTGTTTTTTTTTTTTTTTTTTTTTTGGCTTGTAAGGACCAGTCAAATGTCCCCACAAGGACAAAACTGCTAGACATGTATTTCTATCTTGTTCCTCACCAACGTACATACAGTACATGTTCTCTCTCTCTCTCTTTGAATAAATGCGGTTTTTACGTTCAATTTCAAAATGTCTATCAGTGCAGGAATGACCTAATCTTTACTCTTGCCAACAGTCTAAAAACACAGCTTGTGTTCTGGCATTAGGTTCCCAGTCCAAAGAAGGAAATCAAAGAAAAAAATTTAACTTAACAAAAAAAAAAAAAAAAAAACCCAGAGAAAGCAATAGATTTCCAGGAAAATCCTTACAATGACTGCAAATAGGAAAATGAATCTAATTATTTACAATACATTGCACAGAATTGAAGTATTTTTGCACAACTATTATAAAGTAGCATAAAAGCGTCTAGACCTGTTAAAAATATTTTTTGTTGCATCTTTGAAGCAGTGATGTAAAGAAAAGTCTTAGAGGGAGTGAAAATATCCGTCATACACAAGATTTTGTTTTGGTGTGATGGGATGAGCTGAGATGTTCTGAGTCTCTTACATCTCTTACATCTTATAACTCTCGTCTCTCTCCGTCCCAATTTTTTTCCCTTTTTTTTTTTTTTAGCAAAGTGTTTCCCAAGCACAAATCATTGTGGGGCCTCAGAGATGGAGTAAAGAGAAGAAGAAAAAAAATCGAGCGTGCACAGATACAGTGTTGGGTGTAGTAATTGCGAATGGTGAATCATGTCCTTACCTTTGTCCAACCCCCCGTCTCGAGCACATC